>JAPUBQ010000003.1:4740000-5000868 GCA_035578125.1 Mellilla xanthometata
CCTAATCTTCAGGACGGTAACTTCTGGCCCAGATGCATAGTATATCAAATATATATCCATAAAAGAATCAATACAGCACCTCAAAAAAAATATAGCAATACTCATAATGGATAGTACAATTAGAATTGGATCAATTAACACACGAGGCTTAATACGAAAACTTAAACTTCTCCTTGGACGTGCTTTGCATTCAAGAAACGTGGTTATTACCTTCAAACGTGGATATGATACAGAATATCCATCCGCAGGATGACAAAGAGAACCTGGCCGAGTTCGTAGAATGTTTATCGTATGTACTGTCTATTATAGAAGAGCATCAAGCTCAGAATTGTATTGTGGTAGGAGATTTTAACGCACATCCTGGCAAACTATTTAGAGCACGTAAAAATAGCTGGATGCCATCTCTGCCTTAATAAAGTGGAATTACTTACCGTTAGATTTTAGATTTCACCAAAACTATTGTGATTCCCATACTGAAAGACTACCAACTGGATGCTTCTGATAATTCGAATTATAGGCCCATTTCGTTGGCTGCTATCTGCGCGAGGATATTTGAGAAAGTTATCCTACAAAAATATTACCCTTATGGTTTTGCACTCTCAGGTTGGATTTAAGGCGGGTGGTTCGACTGACATGGGCATTTTAACACTAAAACACACTACATTCAGCCACTACATTCGTCGAGACACAAGTGTGTATGCTGCCTATCTCGATTTATTTAAGACATTCGATCGCGTAGAACATGCGAGGATTCTCTTTCTCTTCTCGGCAGTGATGCGACAGCGAGCGGCCAACACGCGCGAACGCTTCTTCAGCTCTGACAACGTCATAATGATCGCTCTCCTACAATGTGATGGACCAATCCAGCACGATGGTTAGAGATCCATTAGAAAAATGAGAAAGACGTGTTTCCATGCCGAATATAATTATTGACTGATAATTATTTATTTATTTTAACTTTTACATGTATCTTGTATAATAATCTGGAATTTATTCTGGAATAAACAATTATTTATTTATTTATGTATTTAAAGGGCAGAGCCATAATGTGTACCTATGTGCGGTAGAGCAGGACAGATTAAATAATTTGCCAAGTGCGAGTTAGACTCGCGCATGAAGGGTTCCGTACCATTGCTGTATGGGAGCCCTTAAATTTTATTTTATAATTTGATACATAATTGAATATTCTCGAATGTATACAGACCCTATACTATTGCTGAGTAATCCTGGCCTTTTCTCTTTGATTGGTTCACGCAATCGACGCTTGAGGGTGCAGTAATAAGCCGAGTTTATTATTTCACCTTTTCAAACAGTCGCTAGAAATTGTGAGACATATTCGTTTTTGTTCGACTGAAAGCAATCTGGGTACCCACCGCGCAGAAACTTAAGAACATTGACTATGATGGTTTGTGTTCGTTCATACGAAATGCTAATAGTGTCTTTGATATCCCTGATGGTCAATCTCCGATTTGTCAATATTAGATCACAGATTTTTCTGATGTTTTCTTCAGTCGCAAACGTCATAAGCCGGCCAGAGCGGGTATTTGATGTTCAATTTTCTCCATTATTTAAAAACGCTGCACAAAGGCTCACAAAATTAAAATTAAAAGCCCAATTTAAACACAGTTCATGGTATTGGGATAGAATTTTACAATTTGACAACCAGAGTTATGACATGATTGTCATGGTAACATTAAAATAGTTTAAGTATTTATGTATTGGGCCGCGAACTCTTCAACCCACCCTCGTACGTTTGTTGTAGGGAGCCCCCCTCAAATATTTATTTTATTTAAATGTTATAATTTAATTCGATAGCTAATATACATTTATATATTTTGTGAAAATTTCAAGTGCTTAGCAGCTACCGTTAATGAAATTGTGGCGTCTCTGTCGCACTTCATCGCCCGCTACCAATCAGAGCGCTTGTCCTGAATCGCGCAAACGGTATTTACAGCGCGCGCACGGGTTTGAACCCGTCGTACGCGCGCTACAATGCATGACCGTCGGACGGCCGTCTCCGGACACAACATCTGTTTTTGCTAGATGGAGGCAGACAGTCGTCGCTCCATAAAATATAACAAAAATTACGAAAAAGTATTTAACTTTTTTATATTTTTAGTAATTATTGTTACAGTGGCACGGGAAATACGGTGGTTGATATATTTTTATTTATACATAAAAAAGAGCATAGAGTCTGGCAAACAAAAATGAGACTCGAATTATTTGCAAACTTTTTATATGGCAATGCTACAATAATGTCAACGTCAATATCCAAAACAAGATGGCGTGTTGTTATGATTTTGTTAAATGCTATTAACCGTAGACCGTAGACGGAGAAACCAATGGACGTAGTCACATTTCCATCTCTTTTACTCAACAGCGAAACAGCCATATGTAAAAATATCATGCGTGAAAGAGAAAGGCTTATACTGTTTTTCTCTCTTCGCTGTAACTGTTTGACTCCAAGCATTTTTGACAGTTTGGTGTCAAACATTACTGCGATTCAGAGATTGTTGTGTTTTTTCGAAAAATTATCGTTTAAATTCAAGTGTGAGTGTTATCCTCGCGCGGGGAATAGTTTTGGACATCGACAGAATGGTGCAGTGTCGTATTTTGAGTTATTAGAATAGAACAAGGTTTATGTGATGTTACATTTCACAAGTTGGATCTGGCCTTTTTTATATACAATATATCTTCTAAAATCAATCCAAATATTAATTAAACAGGATTAATTCAGGTACTATTTATTTGGACGTAAAGTTCTACTTCAAAGTGGCAAAACATGCAAAAGCAAAATAAAAACCTAACCTACAAGAAATTTAATAAAGGTTGCCATAATCTAACTTTCAATTTTACCCCTAGTTTTTCAAAAACCGTTTGCACTGAACTTGAGAATTGCTTACAGTCCTTTAAAGAATTGAATCTATTTCCATCGAAATATTCACTCGCTAGTCGGGCTTTTTTTTTACACTAAATGGGTTAGCGCTTAATCTCAATATTCCTCATGGTAAGCGATATTGTGATCTAAGGATTATTTACAGATTTCCATCGAATGCTTAACTTGTAGAGATTTGGATACAAGCATGTTGTAGATAATATTTTATGATTGGAAACCAACGCAAAATTCTAATATTTGTTCCAACTATTTTATGAGTGACGTTTTTGTGAAGCGTGGAAATAAAGAGAAAGGAATGAGTACAATAAACTGATTGTATTTAAAAATTAATAAAACGTAGAAATATAATCTGAAGTCTTTTTATTTATTATGTGTATACCCTAACCCCAATTTCCCTATCTTCAATGAAATTCTACTAAAGTGGCAACATTGTCCGAAAATATCGCTATCTAATGTCTATGCTATTAACTCATCGAAAAATGAAAAAAAAAAACATCAAAAGTGGAGTACGGGAGTTGTTGTTCCGCGTGATCGCAAAGTATCATGGAAAAAAACAAGAGAAAGACGCCAATTTCAACGAAAACAAGATGTATGGCGCTACTAAGTTGATACTTCGTTTTAATTCGTGTTTACTAACTTTTTGCGTAAAGTAATTATCTATTTCGATTCACATTCATTTATATCATAAGTCAAAACCTTCCTACCTTCCTAATAATGCATTTTGGTTATTTATCACACCATAAAATGTTACATTGTAATTTTAACTATTTTTTTTTCTTTCACAGGTTTTTCTTAATCTGGATTCTGCCATTGAGCTGATATGAAGTTTGGGTAAACGCAAAGTGCCAAGTGAACATAATATTGCCGTGTCTGCAGGGAATTAAAGTGATTAAAGAGAAATTTGAAACCATAACTCCAGATGAGTGGAAGAATACGACTGATAATGTCATTTACATTGAAAATTAATATTAAGATCGGAACAGGATCATCGAAAATAATTTGGAAAGAAAATTCATTATTAATGTAGGAAACAGTGATTCTAGTAACACCGGGGAATCTTCTCACATATAAGTCTTAGATTCACATTTTAATTAAGATAATGAACAAAACATTAAAAAATACTGTTTTTTTATTCAGATTGATTGTACAATATTTAAAGTATTACCCTAAAGCAAAGTACTTAAAGCATTTTCATTCAGACGGAATGAAATAAATATTTCCAAAGTATCAAATTCGTTTATTCCAGGTATTTCACATCAGTTTTGGGTTGCTATACGCAGGTTTTTTAAATTTGCCGCTCTTTATACACGCTTTATATTAGCTTCACCTGTATGTTTGTAACAGACTTCTTTAGGCGCGATTTTGACCCACTTTAAACGGCCAGATAAGCGTGTTTTTTTAATTTTATTAAACTACTATTATTCAGTATCATCTTTCGTTTGCCAGACTTTTACACACTGTGGGGAAAAAGTTAATGATTTATAGTCTGGTCCAAGTACTTTAGGAAAGTAATACTTTAGATATTATACAATCAATTTGAAATAAAAATAAACAGTATACTACAAGGTTTTATTCACTGACATAATTAAAATGTGTATCTAAGACTTAAATGTGAAAAGATTCACCGATGTCACTAGAATCACAGTTTCCTACATTAATAATGAAACTTTCCAAATTATTTTCGGTGATCCTGTCCTGATCTTTATATAGGTACATTTTCAATGTAAATGACATTAGCAGTCATATTCTTCCACTCCTCTGGAGTTATAGTTCCAAATGTCTCTTTAATCACTTTTTCTAATTCCACTGCAGACAAGGCAATGTTTTCACTTGACACTTCTGCATATCTGCTCAATGGCAGAATCCAGATTAATAAAAACCTGTAAAAGAAAAAAAATGAGTTAAAATTACAATGTAACATTTTATGGTATTATGATAAATAACCAAAATGCATTATTAGGAAGGTAGGAAGGTTTTGACTTATGATAAATGAATGTGAATCGAAATAGATAATTACTTGACGCAAAAAGATAGTAAACAAGAATTAAAATAAAGTATTGTCTGGCAAACGGAACATGACCCTGGAAAAGAGCGGCAAATTTAAAAAATCTGAGTATAGCAACCCCAAAACTAATTTGAAGTACCTGGAATAAACTAATTTGATACTTAGAAATTATTTATTTTATTTCGTCTGATTAAAAATGCTTTGTGTACTTTAGGAAGTATTACTTTAGAAATTATGCAATCAATCTGAATAAAAAATAGCAGTATTCTATAATGTTTTATTCACTGTCATAATTAAAATGTGAATCTAAGACTTAAATTTGAAAAGATTCACAGGTGTCACTAGAATCACAGTTTTATGTATTTATATTTATTTTATTTATTAGTTTCCTACTATAATGAAACTTTCCAAATTATTTTCAGTGATCATGTCCCGATCTTATTTTCATATAAATTTTCAATGAATTACATTATATATCACATTATATTACATAATCAGTCATATTATTCTTCCACTTCTCTGGAGTTATGGTTCCAAACGTCTCTTTAATCACTTTTTCTGATTCAACACCGCAAGACAGACAAGGCAATATTCACTTGACACTTTGCGTTTACCCAAACTCCATATCAGCTCAATGGCAGAATCCAGATTAAGAAAAACCTGTTAAACCTGTTAAAAAAAGTGTTAAAATTACAATGTAACATTTTATGGAATGATAAATAACCAAAATGCATTATTAGAGAGGTGGGAAGGTTTTGACTAATGATACAAGAATGTGAATCGAAATAGATAATACCTTTATGCAAAAGATATATAGTAAATACGAATTAAAACAAAGTATCAACTTAGTAGCGTCATACTAATCTAAGAAATCAAACACTACATGTAAACAATCTTGTTTTCGTTGATATTACGCCGAATTTCAATTCTTTTTTTTTGCTTTTTATGATAGTTTGAGATCATGCGGAACAGCAACTCCCGTGTGGAGTACGTGGTTTTGATGACTTTTTGCAATTTTCGCTGAGTAATTAGTGTTTAACAAAATCATAACAACACGCCATCTTGTTTTGGATATTGACGTTGACATTATTATAGCATTGCCATATAAAAAGTTTGCTAATAATTCGAGTCTCATGTTTCGTTTGCCAGACTATATCAACTTAGTAGCGTCATACTAACCTAAGAAATCCAACACCACATGTAAACAATCATCATCATTTCATTTTTGTTTGTTGTTAATCATGTTTTTGTTGAAACTATGTAGAATTTCAATTCTTTCTCGTGTTGTTTTTTATGATACTTTGAGATCATGCGGAACAACAACTCCCGTACTCCACCTTTGATGATTTTTCATTTTTCGCTGCGTTAATAGCGCTTATCAAAATCATAACAACACGCCATCTTGTTTTGTATATTGACGTTGACATTATAGCATCGCCATTTAATGTTTGCATAATTGCTTATATTTTATATTTTTTTCTTTCAAGCCGCGAACTTTTTCAATTCACCCTCGTTATTTTTAATTAGTTTTTTACTCGATTGATATTTGATAGACCCTCTATACATTCAAGAATATTGAATTATGTATTCAATTAAAAAATAAATTATAATATAATGTTTGAGGGAGCTTCCATACAAAAATGGTACGGAACCCTTTGCGCGAGTCCAACTCGCACTTGGCCAATTATGTAGATTAACTTAATATATTATTATACTTTCAATTAATTAATTTCAGATTAGATTTTATATTATTAGTTGAAATATATGTACTGAAATTTATATGTTAAGATTATGTCAATAGCATGTACTGTACCTATTTAAATTATATCAGATATGTATAACATTTAAACATCTAAATAAAAATTTTGACGGTACAGTTTTAATAAAATCTTTAATTTTTTTGTGTACATGTCGTTTTGATATTAGGCCGTTTTGCTACTAGGTCATGTTGCTAGTAGGACGTTATGTTTATATGCCGTTTTGCTTTTAGAACGATCTGCTAACAGGGCGTTCTGCTTAAATGTCCTTTCGATACGAACCCTTTTGCCTTAAATGATATTCACAAAAATCGTTATATTAGAATATTTTCCAATACAAACACTTAACATTAGAAATAAACTTGGTCTTATATTAACTTTAATTTACTGTACTGCCCACGCATGTGTGGTGAGTGATTGTGATATGAGTGTGTGCTGTGTGTAAATGCAGTGAGCCCCCCGTGTAGCTTTAGTTAGTCGACTGGGCTGACGGTACTGCCCACGCATGTGTGGTGAGTGATTGTGATATGAGTGTGTGCTGTGTGTAAATGCAGTGAGCCCCCCGTGTAGCTTTAGTAAGTCGACTGGGCTGACGGTACTGCCCACGCATGTGTGGTGAGTGATTGTGATATGAGTGTGTGCTGTGTATAAAAGCAGTTAGCACACGTGTAGCAACAGTCTGTCGACTAAACTGACGGTGCTGCACACGCATGTGTGGTGAGTGATTGTGATATGAGTGTGTGCTGTGTATAAAAGCAGTTAGCACACGTGTAGCAACAGTCTGTCGACTAGACTGACGGTGCTGCACACGCATGTGTGGTGAGTGATTGTGTTGAATGTGTTTGCTGTATATAAATGCAGTGAACACCCCCCCCCCCCCCCCCCCCTGTGTAGCAACGGAGCAACAGTGTAGCTGAGATCTGGTGGTGACTTATATCATTTAACGACTGTCGTTCTGAGACAAACAGTCGCGATTGTAGAAGCTCTCCTTTTGTATTTGTTATAATACAGACAAACTTTTAACACCCCGTTGTTTTTTCGTCGGGGTTTTGAACGCCATTGAGGCTCGAGTCCTTTAAATAAGAAATATACAACAGCCCGATAATTTTATTTATTCAGTAGCAGTTAGTACGTAGAAGGTTAGTACAAGTTGTGTCAACTCCTCCGTAAAAGTGAAGTGTTTATGTTATCAAGTCTGTGGTAAGTCACCTTTTATCACCAATATTTTGACATAGGTTGACAAATTCATTTAATTTGAAAATAAACATATCGGTAGCAATCTAAAACAACCTTCTAATCGGGAATAATAAATTATAATTATTATGTTGAGATTGTAATCAACCGGTGCGGGGCAGGCGATAGAATGGTGAAGTCGAGGAACATCGCGGCTTTCGGTTCTGGTGTAGAGAGGTTCGGGCGCATCCTTGCTCATCCCAATCTAGACCCTAGTGGACTATATGTGGCGCGGCCACCCGCCTGTGACCCCTGCCGCTACTCCCCGCTGGAGCTCTCCGAGGTCTTCCGCGTCAACAGGGGCAAGGCGCAACACAAGGACCCTTGGCGGTACAAGGCCGAGGTCGAGGAGTGGTCGCAAAACCTCGGTTACAGGAATCAGAAGGTCCTTGAGTATAATGCGTACATGAAGAGTATCCTGGGCCCGGTGTGGCACGAAGTGACCGAGCCGGGTGGGTACCAAGCCGCGTGCCGCAACGTTGGCTTCGGGCGCACGCCGCGCTTCCGCCGCTCACAGTCACGCACTCCAGGCCCCGGCACCTACTATAGCGAGCGACCCTACACCGCGCCCTATGGGCCGCACTCAGGCCGCCCCACTATGGAGCGCGAAGAGCCTTGCCGGTTCAAGGACAACGTCTCGAAGTGGTCGCTCGCGCCGAACCGCTACGTCATCGTCGACAAGGATTCTATCGAGAACAAGCCGAAAAAGGTAGTGTCGAAGCGCGGCCCGTACGAGTTGTTCACCGGGGTGCGAGATGGTAGCTCTATCAAGAATCACTTTAACAAGTCGATGAAGGTGCAGGCGGCAACGTGGCCCATCGCGCTCAAGGGCACACTGGACAAGTATGAGCGGTCGCGCTTCGGGACGATGAACAAGACTGGGCGCGAGGTGGCGTACGCTGGACGAGGAGCACTCGTCGACGCGGCCATGTGCCGGCGGCGCGCCGACGAGCCCGGCCCGGCGCACTACCCGGCGCCGGCGCCGCCTCCGCCCTGGCCGCAGAACAAGCGGCCCTTCAACAGTTCGTACGACAAGGGCCCCGGGTACCGGCGCACCGTGGTGTGGCCGGGCGTGGGCCGCTACTCGCCCTCGGAGCAGCGCTGCGACCTGCCCGGCCGCGGCCACCGGCACGTGTTCCAGAGCAAGGTGGGCCGCACCATCGGCGCTACTTTACCGCAACCTATGAACTCCTTCTAGGCATACCTATTCTACTATCTTATAAAAACATATTTCTGTGCATACTTTCGTAATATTTTTGGGACTCGCTCTTAGTCATACTCTTACTAAACTCTGGACTATGCTCGTAATAAATAATACTACTCTACTATCTGACTAAAATAAAAATGCGTTAGGTGTATAAAAATGAAGGTAGTATAAAAATAATAACAAATCCGTATGAGCTAAGTGTCCAGTCGAGAGTTTTCAAGCCGCCCAAGAACTTCAGACTTGGCTTAACACATGACAAAAAGCCCAGCCCTACTATTTAACGTGTCATCCAACCCACAAAAGCACCCAGATATAAATGGCACTTTTTAAATGACAGAACACTATAATTTGCTATGGTTAATAGTGTTGGAGCCCTACAATTACGCACTTGGCTACTCGCCAGACTAGCCGATGGATTACCGAGCGCTGCACTATAGGAACCGTCTCTTGGTCACTCCTTCAAAGACGCATTGACCGGTGCTTGGTCCAGGCAAACTTTTTATGGAAAATACAATTAACTTATTGGTAGGTGTACCAAAAAAATACAAAATGAACAAAAAAGTATAAAGTAAACGTTCTTACATATACGTTTGGGAAAGAAAGAAATAAATAATTATCTAGACCGTATACACAAAGACAATTGAAAAGAGGACAAGTAGTGCAAATGTACCAACTTCTGAAGAATACGAAGAGATTTGGCCTTATAGACAGGGGCAATGCGTTACATAGCTGAAGGGCTTTTATAGTGAAAGAAACATTAGTATTAGTACAGTAAAAATTAGAATGAGAGTAGTCAGGATGCTTTAGCTGAAGTAAACGAGTAGAACTTAAAGAAACAGAATGTAGTAGCGGTTATAAACGTAAACCGTTCTTTAAGGTAGATAGGAGTTGTTGGAATAAACAAGATTTTATGGAGGACAGCGATGTGAGATTTGCGGCGAAGACGAATTATAGGCCTTAATAACGAATAGGTCATAATAATACCATTTGAGCTTCCGGCGATGTTCGGAGACGTGGTCCTATTTACGTAATCCGTATATGAACCTAATGCAGAAGTTTTGAGGCCGCTCGAGCTTATCAAGTTGCAGTTAGTTGTACATTTTCACATATTGACATCTCTTTAGGTACTTGATAGGTGATGGTATCACGGACAACAGAAAAACAAGTATGTATTACGTCTGAAAAAACATATAATGTGTCAAATTAGCTCAATTTAATTTGTCTTAAAAACTATAACGCTTGTTCCGCACAATATTTAGGTACTTTTATATCTCAGGAATAAAGACTCAGAATCTGTCAATTTGTGTGTCTTTTCACGCGACATCTAGTTTTAAGTATTAGAACCAGCTAGTTTAATAAACGAATACCTATTTCGTGTGCAAAACAAACATAAAACTTTTAGGATTGGCTACATTGGCTTCTACGGAAAATTAGGGAGTTTTACTCAGCTGTGCTATTACTATCCAGTTGCCAAGTAAAGTTTAGTAAATTCTCAACTAAAACTATTAAAAAAAATACAATTGTTATGTTGAGTTTTTTTGTTTTATTTTTTTTTTATTTTGTTTTTATTATCAGGTAAACAATTTTCCTTAACAGACAGAAGCAAGCGACTGCAATGGAAGAGTGATCGCGTGTGTGCGGAGAAGGCGGCGAGTGAGCCGATGCTGGCGAGGGCGCGAGGAGGCGGTGTGGTACCAGCTCCCTGCATCAGTGGTGCGTCGCGGGGCGGAGCTCCGAAGGAAATCGATGAGAAGCCGCAAGGCGCCGGCGCGCCGCGTGTCGCTCGCGAACCGCCGAGGGGACAACACGCGGCGCGTGCCTCGCGCGCATAACCTCCACCGGGACTTGTTGCCAACACCTGCTGCTCCCAGCCCAGCCACCACACGCCCGCCTGCACGCGCCGCACGTTCTTCCCCAAGCAACCAAACTCTGTCGCCCCCGCCGCGAGCACGTCCACCCACTCCGCACACTCATTTCTGTCTGTTGCCCTTTTGGCGCAAACGATGTGAGAGCGGGAAAACGGCGCGGTGACGTCACGTAAGTGTTATAATATCTGCATGAACCATAATTGCTGCCCAAAGTACTTTAGTTTTCAGGATACATTCACGGGAGAACAAGTACACCGCCTGCGAGTAGGGTTCCTATTTAAATGTATTATGCGGCCTAATAAGATTTGCCACTTTTAGAGCTTCTTGAACTTTAGCAGCCCTCTCTACAGACAACTATCCCTGGCCTTTTCTACGTTCCGTTGGACGCGAGGACCGGATACCTTAGTTAAATATTTATTGAAAACTTTCGATAACACGTCTACCTACACGTTTCAAGAACTTTAAACTTGAGCGGTTAATTTTGAATACTCGTACATCAGTTTGAAACAACTGGAATTTCTGGTCGAAACTAAAGTGCTGGCGGTATTGTAACCATGGCGAATTATTTATTTATTGATGATTGCCTGAAAATATTTATATATGTTATTATAATTCAAATACGGCTGAACTGATTTAGCTGGAAATTGGTGGAGATGTAACTTAGAACCAAGAGACGGACATAGGATACTTTTAATCCTGTTTTTTTTTGTCCGATTATCGCGGGTAACACCGCAGGGCGTAGCTAGTATTATATGTATACTAGCTGTTACCCGCGGCTTCGCCTGCGATAATTATCTCCTATAAGTAGTAGTATTATCTTTTAAAATATACATTGTTTTTCAAGTTATGTGTGGAATTGCATTTGCTTAAGGGTGGGTCAAGGAAAACATCGTGAGGAAACCGTCATATTCGAAGACCACAATATCCGAAGACGTGTGTCATCCGCCAATCTGTACTTGGCCAGCGTGGTGGGTTATGGCCTATATTTCTCTCCTCGTGAGAGAAGGCCCCGAGTCCCAGCAGTGGGCTGCTTGTGCTTTAATCTTATGCAGGAAACTTCGCTAGATCAGCGGTGTATGCATCGCCTGTCAATCAGCGTGCGGCAGAGGGCAACGCTTTACTGACCGCTACATATAAAAAAATAAGTAACATTACTTCTTAAGTGCTCCGTTAAGTGAACTACTTACATATCAATTCTGAAGTATTTAATTTCAAATACATAAAATCTTTCAGTTTCAAATGCAAAAGAACTTTCGACCCCAATAACATCTTTTTTAATACACCCCTGGCAAATCTGTTAAAAAAATATTTTAAACATACAATAAACTACTACCATTATAGTTTTCAAGATTTCAACTTGATAAATAAAGAATTTTCCATGCAAACTTTTACCCCCACTACAAACCCTTAGTTCACCCCTGGCAAAAAACATGATACCCTTAGTTTTAATTTTACATAAACTATACATATTCCAAATTTCATTGCTATAAATAAAGAAACAAAGAAGTTTCATACAAACTGTTTTACCCTCTTTCACCCCCAGGGTAGTAGTAGGTAGGGGTAGCATTTCCAAAAATTCGTTCTTAGTGCGCGTCTACTAATACTACTAAAACAAATACACCCTCGAAATTTCATAACCCTAGGACCAGCCGAATGGGCTCCGCGATGCCTATAGATGAATGAATGAATGAGTCAGGACAAAGAGTCTCATAGTATAGACTAGAGGTTGCCCGCGGCTCCGCCCGCGTGTAGGTCGCTTTTCGCGTAACCTGTGGAAAAATTCTATTATATCCTATTCCCGTGCTAATTTTTAACCACGTACTTAAATTCCAATTCAGAAGTATTTAATTTCAAAAACACAAAACTTTCCCTTTGAACTTTAAACCCCAATGGCCTTAATGCACTCCTGGCAAATATTTTTACAAATTTATTTTAACTATCATATAAACTACAATCATAACAACTTTCAAGACTTTAACTCGATAAATAAAGAATTTTCCATACACACTTTCACCCCCCATTACAAACCCTTAGTTCACCCCTGGCAAAAAAACTTGATACCAGTATTTTTAATTTTACAGAAACTATACATATTCTAAATTTCATTGCTGGAAGTACAAAAACAAAGAAGTTTCATAGAGCTGTTTTACCCCTCTTAGGGGTGGAATTTCCAAAAATCCGTTCTTAGTACGCGTCTACATACTAAAACAAATACACCCTTCCAATTTCACAACCCTAGGACCAGCCGTTTGGGCTCTGCGTTGCCTATAGATGAATGAATCATTTATTTATGCAAAAGAATTGTTAAATTTTTAAGCAAATTTTTAAGTTTTGTTTATATATTTTGTGAAAATTTGAAGTGTTACCGTTATTGATATTAGATCCTTACATTTATGAAATTGGCGTTTTTCGTACTGGCCACTTTAATCACAAATTTCTCCTCTTTGGTAAGGAATTCCAAATTCATTCAACAACTCGAAGGGTGAATGATGTGTATGGCGGTCGTGTTGCAAAAGAAAACACAGTTCGTTTTTGGTTCCGACGTTTTCGTTCTCGAAATTTCGACCTGCAGAACAAGCGCCGTGGACGGCCTGAGACTCAAGTTGATAATGAAGAGTTGAAGGCTATTGTGGAAGCGGATCCATCGCAAACCACGTCCGAGTTAGCTGCAGGCTGCGATGTTAGTGATATAACTGTATTAATTCACTTGAAGCAAATTGGGAAGATTGAAAGCTTGAAAGGTGGGTACCTCACAATAATGAAGGTATTTTAAACCAAATCATTACCTGTGATGAAAAAATGGTTCTTTACGATAATCAGAAGTGCTCAGCGCAATGGTTGGATCCTGGCCAGCCAGCCAAATCCTGCCCTAAGCGAAAATTAACCCCAATAAAGTTACTTGTAAGCGTTTGGTGGACTAGTGCCGGTATTGTGCATTACAGTTTTCTCAAATCTGGCCAGACTATTACGGCTGATGTCTATTGTCAGCAATTGCAAACCATGATGGAAAAGCTAGCGGCTAAACAACCTAGGCTGGTCAATCGCTCCACGCCACTGCTGCTTCACGACAACGCTAGACCACACACTGCGCAACAGACGGCTACTAAATTAGAAGAGCTTCAATTGGAAAGTCTAAGACATCCTCCGTACTCCCCGGACCTTGCTCCAACAGATTACCATTTTTTTCGAAATTTGGATAACTTCTTGCAAGGGAAAAAATTCAACTCCGATGGGGCAGTCCAAATTGTCTTCAAAGATTTTATTGATTCCCGTCCGACTGGTTTTTTTAGTAAAGGGGTCAATGAACTACCTATGAGATGGCAAAAGTGCATAGAAAATAATGGTTCATACTTTGATTAATTAAATATATTATAATAAAAAATATTCGACTTTTTGTTCCTCCCATACAAAACGCCATTTTCATATGTAAGGACCTAATATAAAGCAAAAAAAATCCAAAAAAACTCGTTTACTATATGGGACCCCCTATATATTTTTTATTTATTTTTTTAGCATTAATAAATATAAAAACACATTTAATTATATATTTAGGTATATAATTATTGGCCAAGTGCGATTTAGGCTCGCGCATGAAGGGTTCCGTACCATTCTTATATGGGAGCCCCCCATATTTTTTTTTTAATTTTTAGTATTTGTTGTTATAGCGGCACGGGAAATAGATATCTTGTGAAGATTTCAGCTTTCTAACTATTACGGTTTCTGAGTTACAGCATGCAGACAGACAGACAGATAGACAGCGGAGGCTTAGTAATAGGGGACCCTAATATTAAGATTCTACCTTTTAGGTACGAAACCCTAAAAATGTTCTATCTACTCACATGCAAATAAATACACCCATACATAAACAGAATAAAATATTTCGCCTGCATAATATTGTGTGATTTATATATTCATATAATAGTCAATCAGAAAAAAAAACAGGATTAAAAGTATCATAATTATGTCCTGGTTCTAAGTTACATCCCCACCAATTTACAGCTAAATCTGTTCAGCCGTATTTGCTAGGTTAGGCCACGTGAATGAATTACCGACACTTCGGCCCAACGTAGAGTATGCCTAGTCTAGAATAACTGATTCATGTCTTTAGGTACAGAACCCTAAAAAGTATCCTATGTCAGCCTAAGAAATCCAAAAACTATCCTAGAGCTAAGTCGGTCTTGAGTTATAAATAGTGTAACTAACACCACTTTATCTTCTTAATATATATATAAACCTCGTGTCACAATGTTTGTCCTCAATGGACTCCTAAACCACTTAACTGATTATAATAAAATTCGCACACCATGTGCAGTTCGATCCAACTTGAGAGATAGGATAGTTTAAATCTCAAATTATAGTCGCAATTTTAATTTATTGCTAATTATTGTCTGTTATTATTTGACATTCACAATTATCTGTTAACTCCAAATGATTCTAACAGATGTCGACTTTTCAACTGGGTTGAGTAAGTAATCAATAGATGGCGCTGTACCCCTAAGTGAGGTAAAACAACGTTTGCCGGGTCAGCTAGTTTATTTATATAATCATATCACCTATTCCTTCAGATGTCTCAACCAATTTTGTTCCCCATCATGCTAATATTGTTTTCAATTATTAATATATGATCACCCACTTCTAGATACAGTTGCAGTTGCAAGTTAGTATGTGGCTTGCCCTCGAATACTGATGAAGTAGGCCGTCCTGGAGTAACCTCTTATGTAGATTTGGTGATACGCTATCACAAAAACGTACGGCATTTTAAGAAATGACGTAAAGCCGCTTGGTACAGACTACAGAGCAAATTTTGACGCGATGACAGTTCAGTCGGGTGTACGGCCACCTAACGTCCCGATGGTTGTAGGTTCGACTATCGCTAAATGACTTATAGCTTTGTAGGAATAAATTGTGAGGAAACCATCGCATCGGCTGTAAAGCATTTTCTAGAGCTTGCTTGATTAGTAACCACCCTCTAGTTCAAAATTCTGCCTCCAAGCTCTTAACAGCACGAGCAGGAGCACAGCGAAGAGACATCGATTCACAGTCGAAGTTCCGAGGATTCGCACAAAGCGTTTTGCTTCGACCTTCATTGTGAGAACTGCGAAGCTTTGGAACTCTCTTCCTGAGTCTCTTTTTCCCGAGAAGTACAATTTGGGTGTGTTCAAATCTAGAGTAAATAGTTTCCTTCTAGGCAAGCGTGTTACATCATAGACCACAGTCAAGCTTAACATCAGGGTAGCTGCGGTCAAGCGTAAGCCTATTCATCAATAAAAAAAAAATAGTGTGCTCCGGCACCTCCTCGTGAAACAGTTATTCTAGACTAGACATACTCTACGTTGGGCTGAAGTGTCAACTCATTCACGTGCCCTGACCTAGCAAGTTAGGATCACGTAATCTTTACACAGGGTCACTCGTGTTCTACACAAAACCTTATAAGAGCGGATTTATTACGTCTAGACAAACAACCATCATATTTTTTCCTAACCTATACAGTCCCACTGCTGGGCAAAGGTCTCCCCCAACCATTATTTAGAAAAATCATCATATAGAAAACGATAAATTTCTTACGTCTAGACAAACAACCATCATATTTTTTTCTAACCTATCCTGTCCCACTGTTGGGCAAAGATCTCCCCCAACCATTATTTAGAAAAACCATCATATAGAAATCGATAAATAAGATGTTCCAATAAAAAAATGTGTACATTGATGGTATGCGATATTGTGGTCTACAGTGGAGCGCGCTTACCTTGAAGGATCTTTTTGTCACAGTATCAATATTCACTCAAACGTTGTTTATATAGATATACCCATGTTAGTCACAAGTAAGTCTGTATACCAAAACAAAAGATTTGCTTTTAAAACGTGAGCAAAACATACTCGTAAATCTTTTTGCGTTGTAAATATTAAGATTATTCTGCGTTTCATGGACTGGATCCATTGAAATTCAAATTTTGACATGTATTCGCCGCCTTGATTCGTAAACAACATGATTATTGCATGAACTGTTATTGCTTATCAAACAGCTATCTGATGCTTAAGATTTGCATGGTGGTATGTTATTTTGAAATGCGCAGATAGCTAGCAACCACTCGCAAGTTGACAGACTTGGCGTACTCTACTTCAGGCCAGAGAGTCGCTGACTTGTGTGGTTACGCGCCCTGCTGACTTGATGCCCAGTAAACCTAAATCAGAGCTTTTTGTCAGTTATTCAGTACTACGGAGCGGAGATGGTAAGCGCGGGTGCACACCCATACGTTTCTCGAGAGATTTTGGCTTTTATATCTCAGGAACAAAGATCTGTCAATATGAACGTCTTCTGACATCTAGTTTTGAATTTAGAACTAGCTCGTTAATAAATAAACATTGTAACATAATACTTGTCCGAAATGATAATGTAACTTTGGCGTAGAATTAAAGTTAATTGTCAATTAACTTAAATTGCTTTATTTAGGTGTTATTAATATTGCTGTTGCCATTTAAGTCAGGACCATAGGGTAGCTCGAGTAAAGCCAGAACATGTGTTATATCTATAAAATTCTCTAAATCAGCTTCTACAAAAAAAGTTCAAAATTCAAAAATTCAAAATAATTTATTGGCACCAAAAAAATACATATTTTTTACAATAAGCTCTAGTTGCCAAAATAGGCGTTAGCCCGTGCCTTGGCAGCTAGTCCTTCCCAAAATAATCCAATAATTTGACTGATACAATTAGAATAAAATAATAATAGATTCATAATCATATTAACTAAGTTGATAATTCATAATAATACATTGATACATTAATAATACATAATATGTCTCATAAAAGACGAGTTAAATTTTAATTTTAGATTATTACGTATTAATTGAATTGAGACATAATTGCTTACATGTCATGAATATAATACAAATTTTAAATTTAATTTAAATTAGTGATTATTTAGTTAAATTAGTTAGTTAGTTAAAAAAAGCGACCGCTTGGTGTTTACGAAAAAAAATGCGTTAGCAACCAGTTATGGTGTATTTGGCTGCATACTTTTCAATTTAGTACAGTTTTGCATTTCACTCGATTTAATCACCACACCCGCATGTGTCTAAGTGCGATAAATAGGTAAAGTCAGGGCCGGATTCAATCCTTTCTGGTATTCTTACTAAAGATAGTTTTCTACCGATGAGCTTTCTTGTGATGCACAGCCATTTATTTATTTAAGTTTTCATTAATTCAATAAATAATACGAATGAAACTGATTACGAACATTAATTATCTAAAATTCAATTCATAATTAGATTGTGACATGACTATGGTATTAGAATAACTGTGTTGTTTTAAATGGTTTAGTATAATAAATATAAATAAATTAAAAGTTCTGTTAACTTATGATCTTAGGATTCTTTTTAAATCAAGTTTGTTTGGTCCAAGATAAGAGATACCGTACCGTACGCTTAATGCTCTAAAATCATGATTTTTCTTTGACATTCCTTAATAAAAATGACTTATGTCACAACTTAACGCAGAAATGATTTTCTTTTGTCTATATTGGCCATAGTTATTACTGATGATGATGATTGAAGTTATCGATTGAATAATTTTCGAAAAAAAGCGTCTACTTGCGTCATCGTGCTTTCTACATGCAAAGCAAAAACATAAAATAACCCAAATCAGAAGTGAGAAGGAGTAAAATACGTGCATTTTTTAAACTGAGTATTGAGCAGACGGGTTCTCGTTTAACCTATTTTAGGCTATCATCTGCGTGTAATATTAAAATCCCCTCAGTGT
The DNA here is from genome assembly GCA_035578125.1 of Mellilla xanthometata. Classification (NCBI taxonomy): domain Eukaryota; kingdom Metazoa; phylum Arthropoda; class Insecta; order Lepidoptera; family Geometridae; genus Mellilla; species Mellilla xanthometata. Next base: position 4,758,723 of record JAPUBQ010000003.1, read on the forward strand.
AATATTAAAAAAGTATTTACAGAAAAATCCATGAGGTATGTAGGTACATGCAATTAAATAAAATATGTGGCCAGGTAAATACAGCCTAGAATCCGGCCCTAGAGATACAACCTGCTGATATGCCAAGTAGTATCGATTGAAATAAAGGAGCAGTAGTCGATGTCTTCCATTATTAATGTTAATTAGTGTCTGCCACGGCGTTTTACCGACAGAGAAAAGTTTAGTTTTTCGCGCGTAATTCGCCTTTGTATTTGTATGCACGCATGTGTGTGTTTCTTACCTCATATATTCCAAACGACTTATAGATTTCGGTTTCGACGACCTCGTTGGCGTACTGGTTACCATGCCGGACTGCCAATCAGAAGGTTCCGGGTTCGATTCCCGGCACGATAACATCTTTGTGCCGAACTAAATTTGTTGGCTGTCGGTTTGGGTGTTAAATATGTATCTATATAAACAACAACACAACTGATATACCACATATACATACATACTGTGTTAGCTACTGTAACACAAACTAGAAATGGTTTAGTATGGAGTTAACCAGCCGTGTGTGAAAAAAAAGGAATATTGTTCCTAATGGCTAACTCATAGTTCATGTATGGGCTACAGACATTATCATATAATAATCACGTTGGTCAAAAAACAGAACAAAACAAATGTTAAGGGAGCTCAAATAACAAACATGTTTTTTATTGACTTTCTCAATCTTCACAACTGGTAGACGCTTATAATGTTTACAAAATATTACGTAACATAAATTTAAAATAATAATAAGTAAAATAAAATTAATACATTAAGGAGGCTCTCATAAAACAGATATGTTTTTAATAGTTTTGGCACGGAACCTTTTCATGCGTCTTCATAATCCATGTAATAGGTTTTTAGAAAATTATTATAAAAATGCTAACTAACTGGGTTGGCGCATGGACCCGAATCGGATCCAGGCCTCCGATACTATGAGACGCCACTGTTTTCGGTCTAAAAATATTAATAAAATAAAATAATTTAAAGAAATTATAAAATACGGTTACACGCCCTGCTTATTAAATGTCTATCTGTAAGGAATAAAAAAATATATTTCAAAAATACTCTGGAATAAGTCCCAAATGTAAAATTTATAGAGTTTTTATTTTATACTAGCATACCCGAAGAATTTCGTTTCGTCAGTCAATAAATATGCATGTTTAAGACGGTGCGACTTTTTGACCGCTGTTTTTTCTTACTGATTATTATAATCGGATGAAGGCAAATTCAAAAGCACAATGAATCGGTTCAACCGTTCTTGAGTTTAACTCAGCTTTGTTTTATATCAATACATCTATTAAGACAGTATATATCATGTGTCTGTACATTAAATATTTTTCCAAATGTAAGGGTCAAGGTAAGGGTCAAATAAGAGGTGTGAGAAACCAAAACAACAGTTTTTGGAATTTTCGCTAAGTGGTCAAGCTCTGTTTTTGAGATTTTAAAGCTGCCCGAAATCCTCTTCGGCTAGAGACTTACAGCTGATACCTACAATAAAACGTTTCATCTGAGCCATGAAAACACATGAAATATTAATTTTTAAATGACAGTTGTGTTTGGTCGCCGACCCGTTTGTCCGTCTGATCTTTGCTTAGCATTAATGATCGCGCCAGATCACTTTACATGGGTTACATTATGCTAAATCTATACCTCTATTCTAATATTTTAAAACGAAAAAGTTTGTTTGACGCGCTTAGGGTTTGAAACTACTATTGGGAAGCTATATTATATGCGAGTAACATAGAATACGAGTATATTTAGTTTTAAAAGAATATTGTAGAACCATACTAAAAATCCAATATAAGCCTAAAAATTTGCTAAGTGTGAGTCAAGCTCACACATGAAGGGTTCCGTATGATAATCATAAAAATATGGCAACAAAATAATATATATTTTCATTTTGAAATTCACTTTTAAAGTTAAGACATATTTAAATATTATGTGACAAATTGGAGGGTCTACCAATGTATAAAGATCAAGTCAAACATTGTTTGTTATACGAGAGACCCTCTTTAATATTTATTTTTTGTTCATACATCTATTTTGGAAAATAATGAACAGCTAAATGTGCTGTGAACATTTTTACTTCTACCTTTATTAATTATACGAAAGTACGCTTTATTTGTATTGGTGAAAGTGATTATAGTCGCAAAAAGGTATCAGCACGATTGTTTAAAAAGCCAGTAAAACACGCTGGTAGGTCCCATTAAATTTTTGTATCAATTTTGTAAATAATGTTCCGTAGCTAAATGTAATAACGGGACCTTATTATTAAGCCTTTGCTGTCTGTCAGCCTGTGTGTCACCAGGCTGTATCTCATAAACCGTGATATCTAGAAAACTCTCATTTTTCATCTCACTGATTGTGTTATTTCCATTGCTGCTATGTACGACAACAAATATTAAATATACAAAATGAAAATATTTAGGCGTTTCCCAGTACAATAAACGCGTTTTAGGGTTCCGTACCTAAAAGGACTAAACGGGGTCTTATTACTAAGCCTCCGCTGTTTGTCTGTCTGTCTCCAGGCTGTATCTCATAATCCGTGATAGCTAGTAAGCTAACATTTTCACTCATAGCTTAATATGCTTATCATACATACTTGTACGAGACTATATGTAAAGAAAAACAGCATTTTTCGTAGCAGTGTAAAAACGCATAGAACGAATAATAAACAATTGCGAAGTTGTTAATTTACTGTTAGTTTTCATAGATCGAGAGGACGCAAAAGATTCCCCTTACTTTCTACAAAAATAAATTAAAATATAAGTACTCCATTTAGAATATAGCGACAAACTCTCTAAAGCGTCGAAATCAATTGGTTTTAGTCCGTTTGGCTTGTATTCTATACATTGATACATTATCTCCATTTAACGAGCACTCTCTATAACGCCGGGCCGCCAGTCCCTCCAGTGTCGTTATATAGAGTTCACTCTGTAATTTATAAGTACTTTAAACACATGTTTGCTTTAGCTGGTGAGTTGACACTGTGTCACTTATTTAAGAACAACAAAACCTTAACATATCACTGAAAACCACATTAAAATGGGATTAGTGGTTTTACAGATACGTATCTACGTGGCAACATTGGTTTTGCACAAACTTACAAACATCCTCGCACACCTAACGCATATATCGATCTCCGTTCTGTCACGGGTTAAAACCCCCGACACGGCATTTGAAGTAGCATCCATCTCAGATTTGAACTGTATTATAGAGCGTTTTCACAAAAATGTCCCCGTCAAAAAATACCTTTATTTTTTTAAAGTATTTTTATGAGGTTGTGTTTGGTCGTATTATAATATTTTTGAAAAAAAAAACAGAATATAATGAGTTTAGACGAGTATACTGTAAGATATACACATAATGGAAAGTCCCGCACTTTTATATCAGTTTTGTGGCTATCTTTCGGGGCTGGAAAAACTTTTAAATCATTATGTACTATGATATATTTTATGTAAGTATCCAATTTTAAATTGCAAATATATTCTAAAATAATATTGAAATACTTATTCATACTTATTTATTTATAAATATTTTAAAAATAGTTTAAAATTCCTCTACATATAATATTGATCAATAAATATGTAAATGGCATATATATTAAATTAAGAGTAGTAAAGCCCTTCAATTTGATACCCATAGTCTGTTAGAAACATCGATTTTGTTGCTTGTACTTTTTATTACAAAAGCCTATAGATAACATCATTTTAAGTTAAAAGTCATATAAAAAATATGGCCATATTGTGTGTGTGAAAATAGGTTTTCAACAGGTTCTTATCAAACATAACAAAGAACACACACTACTAACAAACCCCTTCTTCTTCTTCTTCTTCACCTTATCCCATTTCATGTGGGGTCAGTACAGTATGCACGCCTCTTCCATACATCTCTGTCATTCGTCATCTCTACATAAACTCCCATCCTGGTCATGTCGTCATTCAAACAATCCATCCATACTTTCTTAGGCCGCCCCCTTCCTAACTGACTGTCCACTGTGATACACATTGTTTTCCTGGTGATATGGTCTTCCTCACCCGACTAACACACCTATTAAACGAAAATATATAAAAAAAAATGCTTTGTAATAAGCACCACTGACCCAATAAAAAATTGCTACATTCAAAAATATGTTGCAATGTTTAACTTTGACTTTATTAAAGGTAGCCTTACTTGATAATCTAGCATCAAAGGTACAGCACAAAATTTAATTTTAATTACAATTTGCGCGGGATAGAGGAACAATTTTCACGTAATACCATACTTTCGCTACATTAGTGTTAGTCTGACGTATGTTATGATAAGTCAAAACATGTAAATTTATGTAACTATACACTGTTTACTAATTAGTAGCAACCCACACAAGAGAAGCCTTTTATGTGGGTAAATAGACCACAAGTAGATGAATTTTAGTTTTTAGAGAATTCGCGAATTGAAACTACCTAGTCGAGACATTTTATTAACAAAAAGTAAGCCATTTGTAAAAACTGGAACTTACATATGATATAACGAGGGCAATTCTATTATGAGATAAATTACTAAGACTCCACTATCTGCCTCTCTGTCACCAGATTGCATCACAGAAACCGTGAAAGCTAAATAGCTACAATTTTCACAATTTATGTATTTTCTATGCCGTATAACAAACTAATGCAAAAAATTGTAAAAAAATATAGAGTAAACATACAATAAACGTGTTTTTTCCGTATTTTTTTTTTGCTATATCGTACATCAATATCGGTAACAGGTAGATATAGACTTGATCGTAAAGCATTGGTTGGACTTAGACCCCTCTCATTTTCACGGAATATTTATCTTTGTATCAACATACACATATATAACCATAAAATATATTTAGGAGGGCTCCCATACAACAAACGGGTTTTTTGTTATTTTTGCACAATGATACGGAACCCTTCATGCACGAGCCAGAGACGCACCTAGCCAAATATTCAAGTAAAACAATAATAAAAGGAGCATGTGGTTACATAAACAGAAGTGCGTATGTAAACCAAAATAAAACAAAAAGTAAAATACTTGGGTAAAAGCGGAGGCACCGCCAGTTTATAACTAATTTGTGATCAATAAATTAATATTTTGTATCATTTATGCATAAATACGATATTATACTATGTTATTTCATTTGTGTAACAGTTTCAAAATATTATAAAATCTTATTATTATATTTGATTTAGTGTCAAGAATAGTTTGAGCTCAAAAACACAATGTCGCAAAATTTGCTCTATTTTATTATTTTATTTATAGTCCTTTTACAATTTAAAAATTGCGCTTCTGAAAGTAATTAACAAATTTAAGGCAATCTTAATTTTTACCAATGCTCCGATTTTGAATCCGATTTTTCCTGGATGAAAAGTGGGAGGGAGTCTTTTTATACGAGTACTAGCTGACCCGAAAAACGTTATTTTGCTTTCCCGTAAAAAAAAATAAGGGTGAATAACCCTTATCACTTATACTCATATATATCTATCTATAGATAGTAGCCGATTTTCAGATCTAGTGAATACGCAGAAATAATTAGGTAAAAATCGGTCAAGCCGTTTCCAAAGAGTACGGTAACTAACATTGTGACATGGCAATTTTATACATTAGAATTAGATTTATAACTTTCAGAAGCACAATAAACGGCTATTTTCAACAAAGAAAACACTCAAGCTTATATTACGTAATCGCGTTTTGCGACTCTAATGTTTCCTCGTAACTCTGAATCAATTATAAATAAAATGTACAATGGATTTTATTATATCGTCCTGATAATTTTATCAAATTCAAATAAATTGGGTGCATCATTAAGATCGTTTAACTTTGTATCATAATTACTCGCGTTCGGGATTGTATAATTATCATTGTCCCTGTTCCCCAATGGCTAAAATCTGGTGATTTTCAAGGCGAGAGTGAACCGGTTCCTTTTAGGAAAGCGCGATCCACCGTAGACGTCAATATAACTTACCATCAGGTGAATTGTGGTCAAGCGCTGGCCGATTCAGAGAAAAAAAAATATTTTGCTATTTTTCTTCCATACCGCCTAAAAATTGTTATAAGTAAAAAATTTACTTAATCAAATAACATGTTGGGCGTATTTATGTAACTAGTATAGTATAAATAAAATAAATAAATGTGACAGAGCCGAGACCCGGCCGCGGCCGCAAGGCTGCTGCGTAGGGCAGGCTTCCCCGTTATCGCCAGAGTACCCCGGGATTCCTCAGAAGGTGCACGCGCGCTCGTTATCGCCGCTCGAACATCCTTTACGGGATTCGCGCCGTTACTGTCATACAAATATTATTTCCATCAAGTTTTCGGCTAATAATTTTTTTAATTGGATGGTTTTCGACACGTTTAGAGAACCTCTATCGAGAAAGTGAATTTTTTTTGAGATAGTTTGATTTGTTCGGTGTTTTAGTGATTCGTTTCCGCTATTAGTTTGCTAACTTTTATTCATTTCTACTTGTAATTAAATACGTACCTATTAGGTTTTTCGTGTTGAACTTTCACTAAGTAAGCTAGTGGTGTGTTAATATAAAAACTTACTCCTTAAAATCAAATATAATAGTTAAATTTAATTAAATATAATATTCCAAATTAAAGTGTTAAGGTGTAAACTATTAGTGTTTTTATATACTTGGACAATATTTAAGTGGTAAAATAAGTGATTATAAATATAATTAATTCTTGTGATTGACTTTGTGACAAGAACTTTATTGTTGAACTTTTAAATCCAGTCTTATTCCGAGGTATTTATGAAGAGGAACAGCCTTCGTAAGTACATATATCAAAACGTTTTACAGTTTTATAATAATAATAAACCAATTTTCATGACATTAAGAAAATATTTTATTAAAAAGCTTGTTATTATTACAATTTTTTTTTGTGATTTTAATTACTTTTTGATACTTTTCTATGATAAATATTTTTTTAATGATGGCCAGTTAAAAAATAATCTGTAGTTTTCCTTTTCTTCTTGATTTGCGTAGTTACGCCTATTACGCAGTTAGCTTTAAAATGGTAATGCGATCGCCCAGTGTTTGAATGGCTGACCATGCAAACTCATTATTTAAAAAGTAGCATTTTCATGTGGTCTCTGCTGTAGCTCATACGACTCGATAAATTAGAGATTCCGGCTATGAGTACAAGTAGTTGTCAAGCCAAAAACCTCTCGACGCCAGATCTGAATTATTATTATTACTTTTTACGTATGCTCTTACTGGTTAAGCTGTGACCTGGGAATTTTCAGGACATTTTGTTGCTAACAGACTTTCGTACTTAAACGTACTGAGCCTGTCTGTCTGTCACCAGGCAGTATCTCGAAAACCGTGATAGCTAGAAGAAAGCTGAAATTTTCATGATTTATGTTTTTTTCGTGCCGCTATAACAACAAATATGAGAATAAAAAAAGGAAAAATTACGGAGCGTCCTCAACAAGCAATACAACAAGCGTATTTTTTTTCATGTTTTTTTTAACAAATAGACGCTTTAAATTTTCATACAATATTTAGTATTGAAAGTGTCAGCTTTTTAGCTATTATGGTATACGCGCTGTGGTGCGTTTTTTTGCCGCGCGGTACCGCACCGCACCTAGTTGTCGCAACGCGCCGCGATGCGTTTTTCTGACGCACGGTGGGCTACCGCGCGTGAGTCGCCGCGCGGTAAATCTACCGGTCTCGTTCTCACTAGAGAAATCTGTTATATAATCTGACGCTAGGTCTTAACCACTTAGTCCAAAAAATCTCTCTACGAATTGATATCCTCAAAAAGTTTACAATAGCGTCGAAAATATATTATGACACCAGATCTAACCAATCACCTTATTCCTACACAGAAATTAGAATAAAACTAAACTTATACTAAACTTAATTAAATTGCAGCTAATTGTCACCGACTAGTTTTGTAGTTTTGTTTTGATTATTTCTTTCTTATACTTATATTTGTTCATGTTGTGTACACATAGTTAGGAAAATAATCTAGTTTTGATCCTGGTTAATTAATATTTTTTAGTTATAGTTTTGATTGTTTTCTGTTTTGTGAACAATAAATAAATAAAAATAAAGAAATAGCTGATGATCTTCTTCGTGAGCCAAGTGGAAGAGCTCTGGTGTCGAAAATTTTCAAGCCGCCTCAAGGCCTCTGACTTTGCTTAACGACTGCTTGTACAAAGACTATATGCAGCCTGCACTTACAATTTAACGTGTCATCAGACCCGCGGTAGCGCTTTATAGAAAAAAAAGTAGTTTTTGTTGCTATAGCGGCACGAGAAATACATATCTTGTGAAAGTTTCAGCTGTCTTACTATAACGGGTCCTGAGATATAGCCTGGAGACAGACAGGCAGACAGCGGAGGCTTAGTATTGGTTCCCGTTTTTACCTTTTAGGTAAGGAACCCTAAATCACGTTTATTTGTATATTTTTGTGTTTATTGTTATAGCGGTACGGGATATACATAACTTGTGAACATTTCAGCTTTTTAGCTATCACGATTTCTGTGACAGACATCAGAAGCTTAGTAATAGTGTACCGTTTATGTCTTTTAGGTACGGAACCCTAAAAAAGGTGCTTTTCGGCATTTTTTAAATATAATGGTACGGGACCCTTCATTTGCGAGCCCAAGTCGCACTTGGGTATTTTTTTTCCATAGCTAAGTTTATTCGCAGTTGACTTTGCTAATAAGGCTTCCGAAATCACTTTGTTCCGTTCCATTGTTTCCTTCGAAGGCTATTAAATATAAATTTTGTTTGTTAAGTAAATTCTTACTAGCACTGACTTCATTGTTTTTTACTTATTTACAGCGCTAAGTGTTATTTTGCTGTCATTATTGTTGACAGTGTTGTGTTGTTTTCCCACTTGAAACCCATTTCATTCTATAAATACCGACCCTCTTGCCCGTTTCCAACGCATTAGGTTTATTTCACTAAGCTTCTCTTAGGTGACAAATGTATCAAAAATTACTTATATTTTTAGCTAATATGATATGTTTTTGATTGCTCTTCTTAAATTTTGATAACCTCAGTGCAGGTGTAGCACTATAGCTCAAAATCTAACATTTACTAAATATAATCATGTATCGATGCTATAAGAATCTTTGTCCTGACTCATTCATCTATAGGCAACGCAGAGCCCAAACGGACCTAGGGATATGAAATTTGGAGGGTGTATTTGTTTTGTACGTAGACGCGTAGTAAGAACGGATTTTTGGAAATCCACACCTAAGGGGGTAAAACATGTTGCATGAAACGTCTTTGTTTTTGAACTTCTAGCAATGAAATTTGGAATTATATATAGTTTATGTTAAATTCAAAATATTGGTATCAAGTTATTTTGCCAGGGGCAAACTAAGGGTATGTAATGGGAGTAAAAGTATGTATGAAAAAATCTTGAAATTTATAATGGTAGTAGTTTATTAAATAGACAAAATAAAATTATGAAAACATGCGCCAGGGGTGCAAAACACGCGTGCGGAGCCGCGGGCAACTGCTAGTAATAAAAGAAAGTCTGAAACATGTCTTGTATTTTCGTATGCATTTCATGAAAATAACTGCTGAGTCAATAGGTTCATTAAATACATAATTTAGAGCAGAGCTTTTATGTAATTAGTTTGGTATTTTTTTGTCGTTTTCACTCCGTTCTGCTTTGTTGAATAAGTTTTGTATTTACATGCTACTTTGTTCTTTATGACAATATGTTTCAAGTTATATGTAAATATTAGAGCGCGAAGCTACAGTTGGTAGTTGAGTTGAAGTTAAAAATTATAACGTTCCATTAAAAAAGTAATTGAAAATTAAATGCGAAACAATCATGCGATCGTTTGAGCTTCGATTTCTGGTGGATTGTGGTTCTATTGAAGAAGTTGTCGATACTGATGGATAAAATTACCTAGTCAAGTTTTACCTTTTAATAAAGGCAGTATTGGACAGTCTAGTGTCGAGATCAAAGTAAATTACTTTGGTGTCAGGTTTTGAAACCTTCTGCAAAGTGTTTTGAGCAAATAAATTAAATGAGTTGACTAATATCGTGTTTAACTTTGTAACAAGAATAATTTTACTTAAGCACAAATTAAATACAATGTAAAGAAACATCATTTTAAAATTAATTAATTTATTTGATTTGATGTGCCTGCACTTATGTAGTTTAATAACTTATTGACTCAGGCGTTACTTTGCGGAAATCCATTGTAAATAGATGACAAAATTAAATATTTAGTGTACTTCCGCTGTGATCCGAAATCCAAATTAAGACAAGTAAAGGAAAAATCAACTAGGAGATGCTGACTCTTCGAATGACAAGTCGCGACTTGTCGTTCGAAGAGTCAGCATCTCCTGATGATGCCTTGTGGTTAGGCGAAACACGTGTAGAGTTAAGAACTTCCGAATTGTGATAGGTAACGTTAATCTTAATTAATCTTAGTTAATTGATCTTAGTTAATTAGTCTTAGTTAATTAAGCTTAGTTAATTGATCTTAGTTGATATTTCCTTTACTTGTCTTAATTTGGATTTCGGATCACAGCGGAAGTACACTAAATATTTAATTTTGTCATCTATGTAGTTTAATAATTATAATGTGTCACTTTACAGTCAATTTCTTAAATAAAAATAAAAAATAATAATCAAAATAGAGTCAAGAAAAGTCAGGACAGGCCGCCATCGGCCGTACCCGGAGCAAAAGTGCGCATAACGCTGGCCGCGTTTCCACGCTGAATAGCGATGGCTATAGTCTGCACATAATTATACTATTCAGATAACACGTACCATAAACAACCATTTAAAAAAACAAGCAGCCCGCCCCGGTTTTCCACGGGCTACAAAATAATTTGAGTTGCAAAGAGATAGTTCTAGAAGTCATTTTTGAAACTTATATAGTTTTTTTTTCATTTCATTTGTTGTTATTATTAACTAGTAAAAATAAAAATAATGGATATAACAATACTATTATTATAATTAAATTTCTACATACTAAAATTTTAAATAAATGATATAATAACCTATGTAACTTGGCCCGAGTAGCTTCCCAACGGTGAAAGAATGTTTTAAATCGGTCCAGTAGTTTCCGGCGCGCGATCGCTACGTCAAAGAAACTAACAATCAAACACTTTCGTCTTTATAATATTGGTATAATAGTTCGGATGATTAGGATTTGACTAAATTACGATTAAACGAATTCAGTTTTATAACTATGGCATTATCAGAGAAAATCTTATATTTATTTACTTTTAGTGTTATAATGTTCTAGAAACTATTCTGATAAATGTGGCAATGACAAAGTTTAATCTGATTCACTTTATCTCGAATCGTAAAATGGCAGCTATAAATAAATAAATATAAGGACACACAGCTGGTGAGCCTCATACTAAATATATTCTGGTTTATATTATGGTTGCAAATACAACTGATACTACCTATGCATGAATTCTTTGTATTGCGTTTGAAGCTCGTTGAATTATAAAGAAGATATTATAATATGAATATATATATATGCGACTTATCTTGTGCACCGATGGCCAAGATAAGTCGCATATCGATGGATGGATTTACTTAACCATTTAGTTGTAACAGTTGTAAAGCAAGTGTGGCTCTATGGTAAAAACATATGCTTTTCAATCAGATGGCCCCTGGTTTGATCCCAGCCCTACACCAATGTATATGTATTTATATATAATATGTATGTATGTATGTATATGTAGTATATCAGTTGTGTTAGCAACCATAATACGAACTAGAAATGGTTCAGTATGGGGCTAACCAGCCGTATGTGAAATGTGTAAGAAAAAAATAAAAAAAATGACTTGTTTTTCAAGTTATGTGTGGATTTGTACTCGCATTACGGTGAAGGAAAACATCGTGAGGAAACCGACATGTTTGAGGACCACAATACCAGAAGACGTGTGTCATCTGCCAAGTCGCACATGGTTCGCGTGGTGGGTTACGGCCCTTATCTCTGCTTTGGAGAGAAGGCCTCGAGTCCTAGCCGTGGGAACGTATATTGGGCTGCTTATGCTATGCTAACCATATTTTTTAAAAATACTAAGGTAAATAACTTTTTCCGTTTGTATAGTTTGTAGCAGGCGCTGCACTGCTTATTTAATATAATCGACACGATCGTAAATTAGTTTGGTTTATTTAACGGTTGAGTTCCAAATTTCAAAATACAAAGCTAAAACTTATGTAATTCGGAATCGTGCTAATTTCCTCTTATTCTGTTTTGGAACGGTTTTCCACGTACTGCCGATATCATGTGCGACAGAAAATAAGTTCTATTCTTTGAAATTGTACTATTATTACTCGAAGATTCTATTTTGGCATCAAAAGAGTGTAATAAAGTATTTAATTAACCTCTTCTGCCAATTAATTAATCAGAATTTTCCATAATTAAAAGTAAATTATTTTGTCTCAGACTAATTAGAAATACTTGGAAACATTTTGGTGATTTTATTTTATCTCTATTTTTACTTGGGTTTACACGCTATATTTAAGATTGACCTTTGTTTAACTTTGATTCTAGTGAATTTTCACGTTTAGTCTACTTGAGCGTATAATAAATAATTCAGTTCAATAATATTTATTTCCAACTTTATCCTTAGTTTCCGCAATTTTATTTCACCAAGAATACAAAATATATTAAAATAAAAGTTAAGGTTAGATACATAAACTAAAATTCATGCATTTTTTTTAGTTTGCGCTTGATCACAATTTACCTGATGGTAAGCGATATTATTATCTAAGGTGAAGCTTGCTGAACTGATTCACTCTTGCTTTAAGGCAAATAATAGGGCAAAACTTTGATTTTACAGCTTTTTCGCTATAAATCGTGAACGGAACAAATATAGAAAAATGAGCTTATAGGCCATTTAAAAAACCACTCTATGAATATAAAAAAAACTTAATTTAAAATTTTTAACTAGTTTCATTTGTAATTCATAAGTCTCATTGTTACCAAAATAAGTATAAATATTTTTAGAGTGGTCTTTAGACGGTCTTTAAGCTCTTATTTCGATATATTTTTTTGTTTACGATTTATAGCGTAAAAACTGTAAAAACATGATTTTAGCATTAAAACAATTATAAATTATACTCCCAACATTGCATATTCATACATAAATTTGATTCTACGTGGCATAAAGATGCTACGTCAGCACATGCAGGTAGGTCTCATCAGACGTCTATCGATTCTATCTGCTATAAGGTTGTAGGTGTTAGTGATGCTTCGCACACACCGCATCTTGGAGGCTACTAGCTTGCGCATGATTGCATAGAAGCCATCTACGCAAACCTCCGCAAACCTCCGCAAACATACCGCATGCACTGCAATAGCGAGGCAGCCCCAACAGTATCCTAAACATTCACCCATCATACAGGGTAACTTACTAACGCAAAATCTTTAAAAAGTTACTTTAACACGCTTAGAGAAATAACTTTTGTTAAAAGACTTTTAAAATTCGCAAAACAAGACTCTGCTTCATGCAAAAAGTTCGTTGACGGGAGCAAACTGTATGGAAATATTCTGACTTTCTTATTGCTGATTAGTTAGTTCCTAAAAGTTTAAAACAAATATTTTTTGTCTGGACTTACTGAACTCAACCCTCATAATTTTGAGAACCTTATAATATTTTGCGTAAATTATGCGTTTTAATTGAGTTTTATTATTTTTAATTCAGTGACAAATCGTTAGAATTCCGAAACACTAATGCGTGTAATTCGACGAAAATTTGTTTTTTTTTTTGTAAAAAAGGAATTTTTAAATGTAAAAATGGTGTGTTTCTTAAGGTTGTTAAGAAATTTAAACAACTTTTTTGCAGGTAATATTTTTTTTTGAAGCTTATTATTTCAATATGTTAAATTGTTAATGTTGTGAAATTCTTACTGTAGCGCGTAAAACGCTTTGTTCGACATTGGAGATTGGCATCTTCTTAGCCCATAAGAAATTATTTTTACCATTCGACAATATTTTGCCGTGGTAATAGAACTCGGGACATCGAGCTTTGCAGCCTGTATCTATCTTATATTTGAAACCTGTATAAACTAGATTCGATCTATAACGTTTCTATGACCAAATGCTTACGTAGCAATTTCGTAGCACATAGCTACGGTTTCTCTGCTACGATCTATGGGCTACTACGAATATCGTTATGTTATTCGTAGCAAATTCTCGTTTCTATTTACTAGGCGTCTGTGAGTCTTGGGTATTTTTAATAGGGAATAGAACTAAAGTTAAATACGAACTGCGATACGAGATACTTTTCCAGTAATCGTTATTCTAACATTACAATCTTCTATGAGCTAAGTGACCAAGCTCTGGTGTCGAGAGTAGTAAAACCACTCGAAGGCCTCTGACTTGGCTTAAAGACTGCTACTACTAGAACTAACTGCTGGGACCTACAATTTAGCCTGTCATCCAGCCCACGGTAGCACCCGGATGAAAATTCCCCTTTTTAAAAGAGTCTGTGCATGAATGGTCAGCCATCTGAAGACTGTCAATATCGAAAGTTGCTACTCTACATAATATGTAGAGTTTATAAAAGATTTTCGAAATATTACATATTTACAAAAATATTTTTTAATTTACGCCATTTTGATGCTCTAGTCTATTACATTGATAACGTTTACTCTAGTTCTGTTGTCAATGTAATCCAACTTAAAGTAACATATACCCTGTATGGTGAATTTAGGGTGTAGATATATAAATGAAAACGAATTTAATTACAAACCTCTTCGTCTTTTTATAATTTTAGTAAAATGTTGTTCTTTTTATTACATACAACTGTTTGTTAATACTAATACAAAATAAATTTGATTTTTGATTACTATCTAGGTACTTGGAATACACGATGTAAAAAAGAACCAAACATACATAGAAGATACAAAATGACTCTTCCTCTGCCGGGTATAAAAACACTTCACGCAATAGTGCGACCTTCGCAGCTAGCTAGCGCACCTTGAAAACGGGGTTTTTGAGAAAAATATAACAAAAACGACAGCGATATAATAGCGATAGAAACGAATCAGGTCTTCGTTGAAAACCATCATCTATTCCGGACCATCGAGCGCACTATGAACAGAATATACGAATTGTAAACTGAATTCCGTGCCTCGAGCGAGGCGTACGCGATCCCACAAAGCGTAACAACTAATCGTCAAAGCCGGTCAGGCATTCAAACTTGAGTGGAAAACTCAATACCATCGCGTTATTGACTGGGTTATGGCTTCTAACAAGCAGCCATTCATAGCTCTCATCTATTAAAACGTGGGATTTACGTAGCAACGTGAAGAATATGCAACTGAAAACGCCGGTACATAGACTTGTGAAATTGGAGAGGTCCGTTTACGTGTTGGGGCCCGCGATCTACAACCGCGTACCTGCGACTGACCGGAATGCACCTTCCACCGCCAGCTTTAAGACTAGACTCAGGGTTCGGTCAGGTTCGGACTCAGGGACTAGATTAGATAAAACTTTTTACAATATAAATGATTATCTAAATTTGAAAATTGACATTTCATTCATATCATATACTATTGAATTGATATTATATTACTAGAATTAGTAGTGAAAATTGACATATTGATTAATATCATATACTATTGTAAGGATTTTATATTACTAGAATATAATTGGAAATTGACATTGATACATATCATATACTTTTGTAATGATATCATATTATTTGACTTGTAACTTTGGTGTTATCAATTAATGATTTGTATTTGTATATCTCGCGAAATACAAGAAAACATGCAATATACTCTATTATTATGTATTAGTATCTACGGGAACTACACATTATTATCACAATACATAATTTGGATTGCAAAGAAGATATCTATTTTTCTGCAATCTTTTGGTTTATCGAACATATCATTACACAAATTTACATTTACATTTACTTGTTCTTCAGGTTATTTAAATTTTCCCTGTATGTCTTAAACATATACCTTATTTGCAAAGATAAAGGCTCAAATAGCGACAAGAGATGGAACGAGACACGCTCAAAGTGGAAACAAACACTTATTCGTACTGCATTTTATGCGAAAGTTTTCTCCTTTTACATGCAAAGTCTGGAAAATAACGGTTGAACCTTGGTGTAAGATTTTCTATACCTATGAACAATGGACAGTAAATCTGATCTTAAATGCTGAGCCGACATTTTGACATCTAAGAGGAGCTACTCGATTAAAATAATTGAAATACACAGAATACTCATTTTGATCAGTAAAACCTAAAAACCTTTTTTTTCATTTGGTTACCCTATGATACTCGTACCAAAAAAAAAACTTAGCTCCGTACTAAACCATTTATAGTTTGTATTATGGTTACTAACTCAATTGATATACTACATATACATGCATGCATACTTTACATAGATACATATTTGACACCCAGACCGACAGCTAACTTTAGTTCAGCGCAAAGATGTTGGCCGTGCCGGGAATCGAACCCAGAACCTTCTGATTGGCAGTTCGGCATGGTAAACATTACGCCAACGAGGTCGTGAATATGACGAAACTTAATTAAATAGGCGTAAAAGGGCAAGTTTATTTGTTATTGTTTTAAAATACATTTATAAAGATATTATATTATATTATTAGGATAGCATACTTCTTTAAACCAACGGACCATTATAAATCACTTTAGTTATTAATTTTTATATTTATTTCTGTCTCTAATGGTGTACTCACTTTATAACAGCGCTAAATTCCTTTAAAGAATTTCTCATCTGGGTTACCCCAAGTTACAGGCGCCAGCCGACTTTGGGACCCAATGCTATATCTAACTACATACATACTAAACGTCCATACTAAAGACCATATATCTATAATTAAAGTTACAAGTCCTTTTGTTATACAAACTATGTGTAGGTAAATAATTCACGATGTATAAACAAATAAATATAAAATAAATAAATATTAGGACACATTCAAACACGGCTGGTTAGCTCCATACTGAACCATTTCTAGCTCGTATTATGGTTGCCAACACAACTGATATACTACATATACATACATACATATTATATATAAATACATATTTAACACCCAGACCCACAGCCAACAAATTTAGTTAAGCACAAAGATGTTGACCGTGCCGGGAATCGAACCCGGAACCTTCTGATTAGCAGACCGGCATGGTAACCTTTACGCCAACGAGGTCGTCAAAAATATGTATGGGCTTATGTTTTTTTGGTAAATAAATAAACAAATTTCTTTCTTTCTTCTTTCTTTCTTTCTTATTGTATGTCTGTTGCAGGAAGTGTGAGAATGCCACGGTGCTACATGGTGAAAAAAGGCCCATCGCCGTTGGGCGGCACTCCGCCCTGCAGCCCCACCGAGGCCAGCGTGGCTCCGCCGTGCTATACGCCGCATGACCACCACACCATAGCAGGTACCTACATACTTATTTCCCTTGGTGTTATTTTTAACAAACTGCACACACATTTACAGAGTAGTCATACAATTATATAATGTACTTCGTTTTTGTAAGCTTTGTAAATGTTTTAGAAGTAAATAAATGATTGATTGATTGATTGAATAAACCGGTTAAAAATAAAAAAATAAGTTATTTGAAGAAAAAAGAATCTGTTTATTGCGAGAGTGGTGCGGTGGTAATAATGTCAGCTTTTCAATCAGATGGCCCCTAGTTCGATCCCGGCTTTACACCAATGGCTTATTTTTCAAGTTATGTGCAGATTTGCACTCGCTTTACAGTGAAGGAAAACTTCGTGAGAAAACCGACATGTTTGATGAGAATCAAATGGCTAGCTAGTCTTATTTCTAACAGCTGTAAAGAGTTTAAAAAGTGGGATATTATCATTGTTTCTCAAGTAGAGAATCTCAAGTACCGAAAGAGGGCCTAATCGCTTCACAAACCGCCTCACCAAGCCGCATCGCTAGGCCTTAGCGGTATAAATCTTAATATATATAAATCTCGTGTCACAATGTTTGTCCTCAATGGACTCCTAAACCACTTTACCGATTATAATAAAATTCGCACACCATGTGCAGTTCGATCCAACTTGAGAGATAGGATAGTTTAAATCTCAAATTATAGTCGCAATTTTAATTTATTGCTAATTATTGTCTGTTATTATATGACAGTCACAATTATCTGTTAACTCCAAATGATTCTAACAGATGTCGATACCTTTCGACTGGGTTGAGTAAGTAATCAATAGATGGCGCTGCTATGGTAAATCTACGAACGTGTCATATAAGCTGCACTATCTATTTTTCATACCCCTAAGTGAGGCAAAACAACGTTTGCCGTGGCAGCTAGTAGCTAAATAAATAGTAAATAATCCTCAATGATTACTCCGATCTATTACGTCACAAAGTCATGGCTCAAGTTGTTTACCGGCCACAGTTCGCGGTCGATTTTATTTAGCAGCCGGGTGCTGGCGGGTGCCGCGTGGTCAAAGTCGAATGCCACCCATACCGGCTTTGTGGCTTGCGGCTTTTGTCACTCGCAATCTAATCGAATTGCCATTTAGTCGAAATGAAATGAAATGAAATGAAATGAAATGAAATGAAATGAAATGAAATGAAATGAAATGAAATAATTTTATTTGCGTAGCCACAGGTAATATAAAAACATGGAAAATAATATAAAATGTCCCTTGTAGGCTACCGCATATGCGGTGTGCAAAAGGTCAATTAATTAGTTAGGTAATTTATAAGTTAATTGTACTCCACTATTATTTTACAGCTAAGCAATATTATTTAAGAGAAATGTCAAAAGATTATAAGTATACAATATCAAAAAAAAAGAACATAGAACATTTCAAACATGTAACACATCGTCTTTTTTAAATAAGAAAAGAAGTACCATTTCCGTAATACTTTGTAGATCGCATGGTGTCTTTCAATGAAGACCAGGAAAAAACTTTTTACACGCTTTCTATTAGTTTCACCTGTATGTTTGTAACCGACTTCTTTGGGCGCGATTTTGACCAACGGCCAGATTTCGTTCAAACTTTGTAGATTTATTGAGGACCGATGACAATACACTAATTTGATAAAATTACGGTTTTCTATAAAAAGCGTGTTATTTAGTTTTTTTTATACTATTATTCTTCCTTACCTTGTTCCACTTAGGTGGGATCGGCACAGCAAATCTTTTTCTTCCACTTTCTTCTATCAGACGTCATTTCCACACGAAATCCGTGTGTATGTAAAAAATGGTGGCTCGTAGAAAAAAAGTATTACATAAATGTTTGTAGATAGTTTTATGATCTACAATTTTTGTTCTAAATATTGTTTTGATAAAACTTACCGCTTTGCTGAATTTTTTTACCTTTGACCTTGAATACATTTTTTTCCTTACCGGGAGAAGATGGGAACTTCAAAATTTTGTTTATCTTACCGATTTTCGGCTTGGTGGGAATTTAGGTAACTTTTCTCTTATATTTTGGTCTAATTTGACCGGACTATATTGTTCCCAAAAGAATCATCAGTTGGTCATAAGAACTGAATTAAAATTTTGAGTAACCCAATTTGTATATATTTATATGTAGGTATTGTACTCGTACGTATGTTTATTGCAGTGTCCATGCTAGCATGCATACGTGTGTTTAGCAATGTATCAATAAAACTTAAACTTATAATTGAAAACGTCATAAAAATCAAACTATTAGTAGTATTAGTATTGGAGATAAATGGAAACATTTATTTGTACAAAAAGACACACACACACACACAGATACGTTAAACTTATAAAACCCCATCCATTTTGCGTCGATAGTTAAAATACTGGTCATTTTGTAGAAGAAAGCATACATATCATATATCTACACCATTACCAAATTGATGGTAAATATCCGACAAAGCGTCACTCACGCGTCTACACACCCAAGACGTGGTTTATTTCCTTCATCTATTGTAGTGTTGTATGTGTACGTAGTAGCTCATACGTTAGATCAGGGTGAATAATTTATGAAACTGAAAAAATAAAATTCTTGTTTCTATTTTAATATCCAACTTAGTTCTGTAGTACTTCTTTACTATTTTATGTTAAATCTTATTATTATTATTACTAAAAGTTAAAAAACATAATCATTTATTGAATGTCAAAACTTACATTTAATACATGTCACATGTTAAAAACTATAACTAATACTAATCAAATAACCCGCCCCTGGTCGCCCCCGGTGCAAAGGTGCCCATCACGCTCGCTGCATTACCGCGCTGAATAGCTATGGCCAACCTCTGCACCAAGAACGACCCGGAGCGGGAGTCACCGGTGATATTATTTATCCTAAGACCTAACTCGTGGATAAATAACTTCGCCTCACTACCCAGTACAACAATACTAAAAATACTAAAAAAAAGTAAAATAAAATATATCTTAATAATTATTATGTTCGCCTCTTTTACGATTGATTGATTGTTTTTGTATTTGGTGTACAATAAAGTCGTATTGTATTATACGATAGGTTTTATCCAGCTGTATTTTTCATTAACATTTAATTATATTTGAAAGCCTATCTATATATAAATCTCGTGTCACAATGTTTGTCCTCAATGGACTCCTAAACCAGGTAACGGATTATAATAAAGTTCGCACACCATGTGCAGGTCGATCCAACTTGAGAGATAGGATAGTTTAAATCTCAAATTATAGTCGCAATTTTAATTAATTACTAATTATTGTCTGTTATTATTTGACAGTCACAATTATCTGTTAATTCCAAATGATTCTAACAGATGTCGATACCTTTCGACTGGGTTGAGTAAGTAATCAATAGATGGCGCTGCTATGGTAAATCTACGAACGTGTCATATAAGCTACACTATCTATATTTCATACCCCTGAGTGAGGCAAAATAACGTTTGCCGGGTCAGCTTGTATTCTGTATAGATGGAATACAATATAATATACTAACTGTCAAAAGTAAGTAGTATAATAAATAATAATCCTGAAAACGGCGATAAAATTAGGGATTAAAGAGCCAACAGAGTTTTTGATTAATCGCGTTCTTATCACTGTATCTTTGTCAAATATCATTAAAATCGGCCGGAAATAGGCGCCGCCGGAAACTTTTGATGGCCATCGCAAAATTTGCGCAGCGTATTTTATTGAAAAGTGAAAGAAACCTTTGAGCCACATTTGTTCAACAAATACGACTTCTAAAGATAATTTGCAAATACGACTGAATTATAAAATCTACACAGAGATATACCTACCTACCCGTAAGATAATTGTTTGGATTTAGATATTTCACATCCAATAAATAAAGACAATAAAACAATTCAATGTCAAATATTGCTTAAAATGCTCGTCAAAAATGAGTTACAATTTTTATAATATTTTTATCTCTCAAGACGCGGATTTTGACCAAAAAGATGTGTATATGGTAAAACTTAGAGTTAGGAAAAAATCCGTGCTTAAGTTCTGGGTTGTTCGTACGTATATACGAGTAATAGGAGATCAACACGTTGCGTTCCGGCACCTATTCCAAGAAATCGAAGCTCTACTTCAAGCAAATCGCATTCCGGTTGTGCGCCGGGATCAGTTTATCAAGTTACTGGTAAAATAGATTTCCTTTGATGCTATGGAATTGCACTTTAAATGTTATAATACTTCAGCTCTCAACCGAGCGAGCGAAGTGTCAGTGTCTCGGCCTGCCCTTGTAAACCAGCATTACTCACTATTACCATAGACAAAATATACTAAAGTATTTAGTATATTTTGTGACAATAGACAAAATATACCAAAGTATTTAGTATATTTTGTCAAAATATACTATTACCATAGTGACAATAGACAAAATATACTAAAGTATTTGGTATATTTTGTCTATGGTAATAGTATATTTTGTCAAAATATACTAAATAATTTAGTATTATTACTAAATACTTTAGTATATTTTGTCTATGCTATTTCTGATGGTTTACGCAACATGAGTTTCCAAATTTTTTACTACTCCTAGTCCGAAAAATATGAAGGAATGATGAAATATGAAGGTGTCATTTGACTTGGAATAGCGTATAGATAGTATAAAAAAAAACATACAGTCGAATATATAACCTCCTCCTTTTTTGAAGTCGGTTAAAAATTGAGATGCTTCTTGAAAAATTGCGAAAAAAATTAAAATGAGGTAGATGATATACAGATTTTTTTGAAAGTCTAGTTAAAACATATGTATAGTATAAAATTGATATACAGATTTTTTTTAAAGTCTAGTTAAATGTATAGTATAAAATTGATATACAGATTTTTTTGAAAGTCAAGTTAAAACATATGATTAGTATAAAATTAAAATAAAATAAATATCTAAGAGAGCTCTCCCATATAACAAACGTGTTATTCAGCCATTTTTTTCAGAAAATCGTACGGGTAGGTAAAATATGAAATTACTCTTCTTTAATAAACCCTGCTGATAGAAATAATATAATCAAAGCTAAGACGTATTTTGCTAATTGACACGTGTTAACGTCAACGTACTCGTAGGTGGGAGGACGTACGTCTACGGCGTCATTGTAGTCAGGCATATTAGGTGTCCACGAGTATTTTCGAACAAAGGATGTTCGGTTATTAACCATGTTCCAAGAAAAATAATGGCTAATTATTATCAGACTAGCGGATCGTCCCGACTTCGCGCTGGCTAAAAAATAAAGTAAGTTGCAAAGGGAATAAAAATATAGCCTATATTACTCAGGGATAATGTAGCTTCCCAGCGGTGAAAGAATGATTAAAATTGATCCAGTAGTTTCGTAAACTATTTGCGTCAAACAAACAAACAAACAAAAATAAAAACTTTTCCTCAATATAATATTGGTATTGCTTTGCATGAAAAATAATCTTAATTACAACAAAACATACCATAAACTCGTGAAAAAAGTTAGATATGATATGATATTTTTCACCGATGAAACAATATTGCTTATATATTTCTCGTAAGTGAAATACTTCTAACCAAAGACTTGAAACTTAAAAATCTCAATTTAGAATTGGTAAGTTTTTTTATGCCTCATGTCTCGGTCGTTATTGAAAGGTTAATTTATTTACCCGCGATGAAACGGAGGCGAGCGTCGGAGGTGTCTGTATGTTTGTGTAGTCAGATTGTAATGAAAATTCAGTAGTGGGTTGATTATTGATTGATGCTGCGGTAAACATTTGTTTCAAGTACTTATAAATTACAAATTTAACGATTTAAAAGTGTCGAAAGTTTTATTAGTAGGTATTAAAGCATATGTATATGCAGAGGCATCGAATTGGTATGTCAGCAGAGACTTCTCGAAAGGTCTTAAGTTAAAAAACAAACACATTGTAAGGGTAGGTCGGAACTTGGAACCCACTTATATTTGTAACTTAACTTACTTGAAAAGTCCAAGAACAGATAACTTTTAACTGCCTTGCTTTAAGGTTGTAGGTTTATGAGCTTTTTCTAGCTACCAAGTGTTGTTATTCTATGTTGTTGTTAGTAGGTACGTTTAGCATCAGGTTATAATAACGGATTACTCAATGGTATAGGATGGCTAGACTAAGGAGTTCTATTTGTTGTAGTAACGACGCTGTCAGCGTCCGGATTAATTGTGACCCTTTGTGCGATGTGATTGCATCGGTGGCATCGCGATCGCCACAGGAATATTGCTAGCTATATTTAGGTCACAAACAACAATTAACCATAACCGAAATCTATTAGCTTTGGTCTCTAAATTGAAATTAACTTTATTTTTATGTACTTAAAATCGTCAGTATTACAATAGTATATTTATTTTAATTTAAAAATACATTAAATATTGGGTATCTACAATAGCATCGTCAATTTACATATGTGTCACATGGTCACAAATTAATATTTTTGAATGTATATGTACTTATCTTACTGCGTCAGAAAATGTATAATAGCTTTTGTGTAGTATTCAACTTTATTGAATTAACGTTGTATAGTGGTCACATTTTCTTTATATAAAATAAAACTAAGTAATGAAAGCTGTTAGCAGTTCCTAATATTCGTTTTGGTACATGTAAAAAATCAAAATCATAAGACGTCAGTCATCAGTAAGCCAATATTTTCAGAGACATGCAATATACATTGATTGATATTTTCAAAATACATAGTCATAAAACCTAATTCTTTAAATTTAAGCTAGCACGTGTCTAGTCTCTTGTCCTAAAATATAACGAACATCCCTCGATGAAGAATAGAATAGTTTTATACCATATGACATGAAGGAATGGAAATAAGCAAAACACCAAACTGGGGTAGTCTGCAAAAATCTGTGTTTAGTTACCACTAATATATCATTTGTATATATTTTAAATAGCAATGAGCCAAGAGTTGATCCTCGAGGAACACCCATACATATTTTTTTTCTGTTTGCGATCTACATCCATTGACTTCCGTACTTTGCAGTCTATTTGAGAGGTACGATTTCATTATTTTTGCCTCCGTATTTCGCACCTTCATAGTGTTCTAGTTTTGCAATTAAGATTTCATGGGCAACGTAATCAAAAGCCTTCGAGAGGTCGCAGAACACGCCATACATTTTCTGTGACCCTCTAAGCCAGCCAGGACATCCGTAATAAGACTACTTGTTTGATTTTTATTTTTGGAATCCGAGTTACCTTGTTGTTTTCTATCATGAATGAGTTCTTAGTTCCTGTGTTAAATACATTTAAAAAATTATACTAATGCTAGGAATAACACATACAGGCCGATAATGTTAAGCGGGTAAAATTATGCCGTTGAAGGAATATTCTCTCATGATCAAATCTTGTCTCTTGATCAAGATTCTTGTGGACCAATATTAGTAGATATGAAAATGTATCCAGTACGTTGTCTCTAAATGTATATTGTATATCAGGACCACGCGTGGCGCAGCTTGCCGAGGCGGCGCGGCACGTGAGCACGCAGTACGAGGAAGCACGCAGCGCGGTCGCAGCGGAGCGCGCTGACGAGCCCGATCGCAACGGCCTCTACACCGTGCTTCGGGCCGCTCAGTACGCTGACGCATGGCGCGCCGCCAGTCCCGCGTCTGGGGGCTACCCAGCCTCCGACGCGATGGAGTGCGAAGCGCCTGGCGACGCTCGGGAGGCCCAGTACGCCGAGCTGCAAAGCACCGTGCGCGAGCACAGCGCTGCCGACACGGAGGCGGCGCACGAGCTGCTATCGCTGGCGGCTGGCGTGCCCCCGCTGCCACCCGCCACCGTGCTCACAGTACTGGGCACGCCCGATCCGATGGTGCCACTCTACACGTATGCGCTGCCCGCCAACATCTATATCATCGCCGATGAGCCCGCCAACAACAACCTCTACGCCACCACCGTGCAGACACTCACACCGATCCAGCAGGTCAGTGCGGTCAGTGCGTTAGATGCTTTAAGATGTTTTAAACTAATAACGCTCCGAGGATTGTGAATCTCGGCTCTCAATAACGATTAATTGAAAATGTTGTATTATCGGCAGGTGGAGTACACGGCGCAGCCGCAGGTGAGCACGTACATCATCCAGGAATCGGTGGAGGCGCAGTCACCGCTGCACTATCAGCCACTATACGCGCAGACTGAGGAAACGGTGGAAGATAGCGCGGAGCCGCCCACCGAGCCGACCGCAGTGCAGGTGCCCGTCATCGAAGCCGTGCCCTCGTCCGAAACCACGCCATCGCCCGCCACGACAGAGCACGCCGATGATACTGACTCTGATGAAAGCGCGCAGAATTGCAGCACCGCCAAAAAAAATAAGTACAACTGCAACGAGTGCGGTAAGCGTTACGCGACCTCTTCGAACCTGTCGCGGCACAAGCAGACTCACCGCAGCCTCGACTCGCAGGCGGCTAAGCGGTGCGGCGAGTGCGGCAAGGCGTACGTGTCGATGCCAGCGCTGGCGATGCACGTGCTGACGCACCGCATGGGCTACGTGTGCGGTGTGTGCGGGAAGCAATTCTCGCGCCCATGGCTGCTGCGCGGGCACCTACGCTCGCACACCGGCGAGAAGCCGTACAACTGCCCTTCGTGCACCAAGTCGTTCGCGGACCGTTCCAACCTGCGCGCACACCTGCAGACTCACGCCTCCGACAAGCGCTGGGAGTGCGCACGCTGCGGCAAGACGTTCGCTCTCAAGAGCTACCTGAACAAGCACCAGGAGGCGGCGTGTGCGGTCGACGACTACGAGTCGCACTAAGTGCGCGCGTACGCTCTCACCACATTTCTCTATGATCTTCTTTACACCCTTTTATTCGACGACCTCGGAATATCGACACATGGAAAAAATAAGCAATAAATGTACCTAAATTACGGCTTGATAAGTTATATTTAAGTGATTAGGATTAAGAATTTTAATGTTAAGATTTTGGGTCAGGGCGACTCGATAGAGAGATGGTGTCAATTGGCGTAAGCCCGTTACGTTAAACGAGTAAGGATGTTATCATAGTGAGCGCAAAGTAGAGAGCTCGCAGCCATAGAGTAGCTGCGGTGATACGTAGACTTGTAGCGAGCATCGAGCTGGGGGTACACGGAACACTAGGTAGCTGGAGGCGGCGGGGGCACCGGGAGGACCAAACTGTTGCTCGGCCCGCGACCCCCGCCTCGCGCCGCCGCCCCGGGACGGTTTCTGCAGTGGCTTCTGCGTTACTCCCCACACGTACTGGAAAACTATGAAGCTGCTTGTTCGGAAACGTTCCGCTCAACCGTTAGTACCCAATCGACGAGTGAATCAATGATGATAGACCAAATGTTATCGAAGAACACCAATTTTTTTGTTAACATAGGCAGGAAATAAAATAAAGACTGTTCAACTTTTGCCATCTACTTTATTGTATATGCACCAATTCTACTATGAAAAATGTATCGTGACTCGTTTCGTTTTTTAAGGCCAAACCATGATTAAACCATTTTAGAAGTATTTTTTTTCTAATACATAACTATACTTAATTTAATAATAATTATGAACAGTTTTGAATTAAATACTGTTAAATAAGCTATTTTTGCTTTCCGTTGATGACTACGTATGTGTTTATTTATTTTTATATAGTTTCTTTTATGACAGTATAGTCAACTTTACTAAAGCATCCACAATATGTATTACATTCTGATACGTATCCTTAGCCTATACTTACAAACCATATAAAAATAATAGTCGATATTGCATTTGTAATTTTATAATATAACGCCTAAATAGGTAACATAAAGTTTTAATGTTATTCAAGTTTTGATGTAGTGTTAGGGCTAAAAGTGTTATATTTTTATTTGACTTTTACAAGAGCTGAAGTTCTCTCTCAAGCAATACACTTAAAGTTAGATATTTTAAGTATATTACATTTTTGCAATAAGTATCGTTAATTGATTAATAATTGTGTTTGTGGTAGTGAATTAGTGGTTAATTTTGAAGACTGAATAATTGAACGTGTATAAATAGTCGCCATAATTGCGTGTTAGGACAGACAAAGAGTGAAATTGAGTTCATCTAGAAACTTAATCTCTAGATACGAGAACAATTGTGATTATGTAGGGATTATAATGCATTTTGACTTTAATATTTAATCAGTATAATGTTTTCATATAATTTGGTAAAATTTTAAGCGAAACATCCGTAACCCAGCTAGCTGTCTCGGTAATGAAAAGAATCAGCTAGCGATGCGGTCGGGCGTCGGATGGGTGATCAAAAATGGCATTTACTGAGAACTTCTGTTAATCGGATGTTATGTGAAATTGTGGGTCCGACTTTTTGTCTAACGGTAGTTGTGAGCCTGTGTGAAAAATGTCTGTATGTGATTTTGAGATAGAACACGCTCTTTCCTTGAATTCACCCATAAAATATAAATTTTAAGTTAAAAGTAAACGTATAATTCTGGTCTTATTCAAATTCTCTTCTATTCTCACAATATAAAATATAAATTTCAAATATGGTAGATACATTTTATTGTTTTCACACACTCTTAGTTCTTTTATGTAATGTTTTTACTTATTATTTACGTTTAATTATCTATTATTATATAATTTTGAAAGTACCGAGTACTTGCATTTTTACATTTTCGTCAATTGATTGTGTATGGTCAATTTAATAACTATTTATAATAAATACAACGAGTAGGCGTTTGTTTGGAACGATAAGTCTGGAAAGCAACAAAAGGTTATGAAAGTTTGTGTGCAAGAGAGCGTATTTTTTATAGATTTACATATTTAATGGATATTGAATAGATACATTATTGCCTGTTGTAATGTAGATGTTTACCGGCGTTTTCACACTGCAACGATTTGGTTGACTTGTACAAATTAAATTTAATAAAATAAATTAAGTATTATTTTTATATTAATTAAGCAATCTATCTTCATGGATACCGACTAGTATATGATTTGTAAATTAGGTTTTAATATTAGTGTTGTTTTTAATTTATTACTTTTAAGAATAATAAAAATGTAACTTTCTTGCTCTTGTGATTTGTGCGTGATGATATTCCTTTATTTTTTTAATGTATAACTTGTAATTAAGAGGTTATGTACAAGTAACTAAACTCTTCCCACAATCAACAGTTCGGTAGTAATCACAGGTTACAAGATAGGATTGGTCAAGAGCGTGCAGTGTGATTTCAACAAAATATTGTTTTAATGCAATAGTGTAGGTTTTATTTAAGGTTCATCTTAGAGAACGCACCATTTTGATGTTTAAAATAGGGTTTTAAGAATTTACAATTATATAATTAAGAGAACTTCGGAAGCATGTAAAGAATTGTTCAGGAAATTTGTTAATAATAATTTATTTTTCGAACTAAATACAGCGACAAAATAAAAGTTACCAATGACTGAAATAATAAACGAAATTAAAAGATTTCGTATTATGCAAATTTCAACCAAAGATGATTTTTAAAATTTCTTTATTTTATTCAGCTTAAGTTCAATAATCTCACAAATAGTATTAAATAGATCATACATGTATTGGCTGTTTGTAGGAGGCCCAATAGTTCATAGTTTTATGCTAAAACATGCTAACACATTTGCATCTAAGAATGGTATTCGGTCGATGACTTTCGGCCCCATGAATACGGCTTGTAATTTATTTATATACCCAGTCAATTCAATAACAGTTTGTCAATTCTTATAAATATTGCAAAAGAACTTTGTTTGGATAAAGTTTAAAAAAACAATGAATCGATTTGAATAAAATGATTTATTCGTAGAATTCAGCCTTAACAAGCAGATTTTGTAGGTGTATTATTATAATTATTATATGAGTCTAGGGCACTATGCAGTGGTTCTGATGATGAAGCCATACTCTTCAACATCAGATCAAAAGGAAGTTTGAAAGCGGGCATTGTAATTGCCAATAAAAGCAATGATATTTTTTAGTAAAAACTTTTTTCATATTTGTTTTTAGGTTATTCCTATACTATGTCTTAAATTAAGCACTATGGGATAGACTTCTTTTAGTTTATACAATCATATATCTGTGACGTATATAATCATACATAGTTATTCTTATTTTTCCACAAATTTATTGTTTATACATAAGTATGCCTTAAAGTGTGAACAGGATATCAGCTACAAGTATTTAATTAAAAAATTAAAGACCCGCGACACGTTTTTAAACATTTAATCTTCAAGTACTTGTAGTATTTGCTGCAGCGCCCTCTGGTGAATTATCAAACACATCACAAAAAACCGCGTTAATATGGGACCTGTGGTTTTGGTAATATGTGCCAACATTGGTTTGTGCAAAACTAAACTACTAAACTACTACTGTACTGTCACTATGACACATATCGAAAAACATGCACCAATGAAATTTCAACCCATCACTGAAGATCTCTTTAAAGTCAGACTACTAGTTTTGGAGATAAAAGGTGAAAACCAACAACACTGGTTTATACGACTTAGTGCTCTCACAACAAACGTATGTGTATATACGAATTGCTTTCCGTTCCGTAGCGACAAAAAAATGATTGAAACATATTTTTAGTGTACATTTTATTCTCAAAATTGGTTTCAAAATTGGTCAATTTGTGTCAATTATAAAAAAAAACCTGTCGTTGGTGTTCTGTTTTATATTTGTATCAATGAATAATTAATGATAGTTCTAATAATTATTTTCCTATAGGTATGGTAATTATTGATTAATAATTAGAAACAGAAATGTTTGCTAGAATTCTGTTTAGTACGTAATATATTTTTTCATGTACATAAATGTAAGTTTGTTTTCGTAGGTATTAGTATGACGAGAGAAACGATCGAAAGACAAAGCTAATAAGCTTATTATCGAAAAGCAATATTATGTGTACAATCTATCAATTAATTAAAATTATAAAAAAATCGAGTAACTAAATTTTCTAAGAGGATAATATTTATCGCAATTTAAGTTCGGCTTAAGGTATACAAGGTAATATTAATATATTAATTACTAACTACTGTGTGTATTTGCGGTTTCATATCAGAATAAATTGTTGCATATATTTGGGCTCAAAACATGCCATATATTTTGCCATCGGTAAGGTTATATAATATGGTTACGGGAACTAATATGCTTGTGGGCTTCAGATCTATTTTGGCCAACATAAAGTTTTACTTTACGTATCGAAGCTACAAGTATATTAGGTAATATTGAACCAAACTAAGAAACTTTTAAGAAATGTACTCATCAACGTACTTGTAAAAGAGTCCGACTGCCTAAAGAATAGTGATTGCAATTGCTTTCGTATGTGATTTGGCCACAGTAATTTGACTCCGCCTTAGTATGTTTATTTTTTGCTGATATTAATGCACTGATCCCAATAGCATATGTATTTATACTTAAACGGTACCATATGACTGTGATAAGATAAAGTTGTGGCTAATCACTATTCGTTAGTCGATCGCGCCCTGAAATGCGTTAAATCTCTTTTACGCGTTTCAAGAGTGATACTTATTATGAAACCGACGCCTTATTCGGCTATTTGTATTTTTATTACCTTCTTCTGTATAATGTTCCGATAGCTTACAATTTTAAAGCTCCATATAATTAATATATACTTATAATAATCAAATAGTGAGTTAACGAAGCCTGTGTTATTTAATACAGTTTGTCATAGTTATAGAAAATAAGGACACCAAATATATAGCTGTGAGTAGCTTAACTTAATTTATAATTTTGCTATATTATCTTAGAAAATCGTAAAAAAAATGTATATGTCATAAAAGGTACAAAACATTGCTAGCGCATTAACTGAGAAACCACAACGAATTTTGCAGAAATAGTATTTGTACATTTTTATCTTTAATACCCAAAACAATATTAGATTAAATACTATATGCTAAGCATTCAAATTATTGCGAATTTAAAACACAACGATACATTTTAAATAAAATCAAATAATCACACATTTTAATGCATAACATTAAACTATCTACAGTTAATATATATACAAATAATACATACGAATAATTATGTTATAATAGCTATACCGTATAGTTAGACCGATTTAGCCATTTTAAAGTTATTTACTTTTTATGAGTATATATTCGCGTAATCGTATATAAATATTAAAATAGCAAATTCAATTACTGACAAATAAAACTAAAATAAAGTAATAGCAATCTAAATCTTCGTCAATTTGGATGCACACGACATAGCTTAGTAATAAATAAAATAATTACAAATACATTATACTTAAGTAAGTATATCATTAAAATCTCATTTTAAGCGCAAGTGCTATTTGAATCTTCAATAATTTTACGTATATTATAGATTTATTTAACACGACTTAGATTGTATATTAGGTATAAATACAGGTACCTACTATAATGTAACTGGAAAACGTTCTTAGACTTTTATCTACATTGTTCATTTACCCACAAGTAAATCAAGACTAACTACTTCGGTTCTATGGCATTTGGAAATACAGTGTAAACTCTTTATAACGACACTGAAGGGACTCTGCATTTTATGACGTTATAGAGAGTGGTCGTTAAATGGAGAGATTGTATCATTGTATGGAATACAAGCTAAACCAACAAAATCCAATTGATTTCGACGCTTTAGAGAGTTTGTCGTTAAATCGTGTGACGTTACATGGAGGTTACCTTGTATGTGAAAAATCTATATAACAATGCGATCAAAACATTTTGTTGGGGCTCAACCAACTTACTCGTGTTATATGAACAGCCGAAATTTTCTTGCAAATTTCTTCAAAATATTATAGAACTAAAGTTGTTTTTCTTCAAAGTCTAAAGCCGACACTATAATGTTTGTATATAATATTTTTCATAACTCGCTAGTCATGCAAATATAGAACCAAAGAAAAAAAATAGATTAAAATAAGGCTGTATCCACTCCATATGGAATAAGCAACCTGATGATTTGTTGCCTTAATATTTTGCACATGAGCAAAATATTCGAGCTTATCGTTTAGTACATCCATACTTTTATACTCGTATTTACTGTTGTCACATATCTATTTCCGTATCAAAGTAGTTTTCAAAAAATAGTTTGATAAATTTATTTCTGAGTTTTAAATAATTGGCCAAATGCGAGTTAGACTCGCGCGGGGGCTTGACCATTGTTGTACGGGAGCCTCCTTTAAGTTTCATTTTATAATTAAATACATAATTCAATATTTTTGAATGTATAGAGGGGCTACAAAATATCGTTTTAAAGATCGAGTAGAAACTACTTAAAATTACGAGGGTGAATTAAGCAAAAGTTATTTAATTTTTCCACGTAATCTTCACTTAATTCTATGCACTTTTTCCATCTGTTTTCCAACGCCTGTATGTCGCTCATAAAAAAAGTTTCTTCAAGGCCTTTAAAACCGCAGCTTCGACCTCCTCATTCGATGAACATTTTTGACCTCTAAGGTGGTTTTTTATCATCAAGCATCCCAAAAAACTGACCCCATCACCTTGCCAGCTGACAAAATTGTTTTGGCTTTTTTCGAGTAGGTTCATCGGGTTTTTTCCACTACTTGGATTGCTGTTTTGACTCTGGGGTGTAGTAGTGTACCCAAGCTTCATCCATTGTTACAAATCTGGCTATAACATCTTGTGGAGTAGCCTCAAACATTACCAAACAGTCGCGAGAAATTGTGAGGCGTATTCGTTTTTGCTTGACTGAAAGCAATCTGGGTACCCACCGCGCAGAAACTTTTGAAAATTCATTGACTATGTAGACCAGGGTCGTAATTTTTAAAACCAAAAAAATAATAGTAGGATAAAACCCATTAGAAAAGAAGGGAAATGTTATCAAAATAAAAAGAAAAATAATTTACGGGCGATCTGAGGTCAGGAAGGGGATGGGGGTGAGTTTTTAAAGGTAAAAAACGGTTTTTCTCGATTTCCGGCAAAACTAAAAGTCTTATCGAATAAAGTTATACGACAAAACTGTAGGTAATAAAAAGATCTAAAACTTTTGTGTTGACTTTTTTTTCACATAACCTCAAAATTTATGTGAAAAATTCAAAAAACTAAGTTTTTGGTTTTTATTTTTATCTTTTACAAAAAAAAATGTAACGATATTTGGTGAAAACTTATCGTTTGAGTTTTCGATTGAAAATTAGTTATTTATTAAATAAGATAACAATAAAAAACCAAATACTTGGTTTTTTAGGTTTTTCACATACATTTTGAGGTTATGTGAAAAAAGTGTCAACACAAAAGTTTTAGATCTTTTTATTACCTACAGTTTTGTCATATAACTTTATTCGATAGGACTTTTAGTTTTGCCGGAAAACGAGAAAAACCGTTTTTTACCCTTAAAAACTTACTCCCATCCCCTTCCCGACCTCAGATCGCCCGTAAATTATTTTTCCTTTCATTTTTATAATATTTTCCTCCTTTTCTAATGGGTTTCATGGTACTATTATTTTTTTTCACTTTTTATTATTTTTAAAGGCTTCTTCTACCCTGGTCTAATGATGTTTTGTGTTCGTTCATACGAGATGCCAATAGTGTCTGCAATGTTCCTGATGATCAATCTCCAATCTGTCAATATTAGATTAAAGATTTTTCTGATGTTTTCTTCAGTCGTGGACGCCACAGGCCGGCCAGAGCGAGGGTCATCTTCAATACGGATCCGTCACGATATTTCGAAAATCAAATGTTCGATGAACGTAAGATCGACTGAACGTTAGTTAGAATTTAATTTTGTGACAAATAACTTTATAATATCGAAAAACGCTGCTGCGAATAAACTTTTGTTCGAAGGAAAGTTTGTTCGAATACAGTGGCTTGTTTCCCCACAAAAATCCAGTTCTATAAAACAGGTTAATGGTAGCGCCAACAATTTTTTTTTACAAGTTAAGCTTATTCGCCCTTTACTGTATTCGAACAAACGTTCCTTCGAACAAAAGTTTATTCGCAGCAGCGTTTTTCGATGTAAAGTTATTTCGCACAAAAGGAAATTCGAACTAACGTTCAGTCGATTACGTTCATCGAACATTTGATTTTCGAAATATCGTGACGAACCTAGCGAACCCCGCTTCTCGTCCGCGTTTAAATTCAGCATCCCATTTTTTCACAGAATGTCGTTGGCATACTTTCGTGAATCTCTTTTTTTTTGAACAGGTATTTGATCGCACGTTGCTCTATTTTGTCCATTATTTAAAAACGCTGCATAAAGAAAGGTTCACAAAATTTAGCTTCATTTTAATAAAGTTCTTGTCTTCTTCTCTATTGGGATAAAATTTTACAATTTGACAACCAGACTTGTGATATGGTTGTCATGGTTACATTAAAACAGTTTAAGTATTTATGTATGTATTAGGCTGCGAAATTTTTCAATTCACTCTCGTACGTTTGTTGTATGGGAGCCCCCCTCAAATATGTATTTTATTTATTTTTTTGAAATTAATTTGATAACTAATATATATTTATATATTTTGTGAAAATTTTAAGTGTCTAGCAGCTACCGTTATTGATATATAGCAAAAAATACGAAAAAACACGTTTATTGTACCCTTAATATTTTTATATTTTTTATTTTTTTCTAGTATTTGTTGTTATAGCGGCACGGAAAATACATATCTTGTGAAAGTTTAAGCTTTCTAGCTATTACGGTTTCTGAAATACAGCCTGGAGACAGACAGCGTAGTCTTAGTAATAGGGTCCCGTTTTACCGGTTAGGCACGGAACCCTAAAAACGAACTCCAAAAAAGATTCACAAAGATATGCTAACGACATAGGGGAAATCTGCTCCGTCGTTTACGACTGCGAAAAAATGGGTTTAACCTAACCTAACCTAATCTAAACTTACCTTACCTAACCTAATGCTGAATTTAAACGCGGACGAGAGAGTATTAAAGATGACCCCCGCTCTGCCCGGAGTATGGCGACCACGACTGAAAAAAACGGGGCCATGGCCCGTCCATCCACCAATACACCCACCAGTGGGTGCACGGGGAATTTTCGATTCCCCGTCCACCCACTACAGTCGAAGTTGATACTTTTATTTTATTTTTAAATTTTCGGCAATTTTATCGAACCCATTTAATAGGTTGTCAAGGGTCAGGAACCAGATTCTGGTGTCAGTTTTGACACCGGACCTGACAAAAGTCAAAACAGTGTCAAAGGCAAATTGGGTGTCGTTTAATATGTTATAAGAGGTGAAGAACCCGATTCCAGTGACACTTTTGACATTCAAAACGCCAAATGTCAAAATAGTGTCAAAAGTCATGTTGGGTGTCGTTTAATAGATTTTCTATGGTCAGGAACCAGGTTTCGGTGTCAGTTTAGAATATGTCAAATGTTAAAATGGTGTCAAAAATCATGTTGGTGTCTTTTAGTAAGTTTTTGGGAGAGAGAAACCCCCTTTTTGCCAGATTCTCTATTTCTTGACGACTACAATATCATGACAATAATCTCTAATATATTTATCTTTTCTATGCAATTATTAAACAAAACAACATTAATCCTTAATCAACTTAGGCTACAAACCCACTATAACCGATTAAAAACAAATCCTTTGAACAGGTAATATTCCCTGTAAAAATAGCCTATCATTACTTTAAAAATATTAGGGATTCGAAGTAAAACTTTGTAAACCGATTTGCAGTAAAATTTTGTGTTGCGTTAATTTATAATTAACAAAAAAAAATTTTTTTCGTTATGTAAAGAATAAGTTAAAAGAATACATTATCATTTCGTAACATTTGTTATTAAATTATACTTGTTTTATATATTTTCACGCTTGATGTGTCTGATGTCGATAGTGATACCGGAGTTGGATTCTTGACCCCTAAAACAAATCAAACGACATCTACCTCGACATTTGATTCTATTTTGACGTTTGACATATCCAGCGTCTAAACTGACACCGAAATCGGGTTCCTCCCTCCCGAAAACCTATGAAACTACACCCAACATGACTTTTGACACTAGTTTGGCATTTGACGTATTCAATGTCAAAAGTGACAACGGAATCGGGTTTTTCGCCTCTTAAAACCTATTAAACGACACCCAATTTGCCTTGACACTGTTTTGACAGGTCTGGTGTCAAAACTGACACCGGAATCTGGTTCCTGACCCTCGACAACCTATTGAATGAATGGGTTCGGTATAATTACCGAAAATTAAAAAAAAAAAACAACTTCAACTGTAGTTGGTGGACGGGTCATGCCCCAAAAAAGATCAGAAAAATCTGTGATCTAATATTGACAGATTGGAGATTGATCATCAGGAACATTGCAGACAATATTGGCATCTCATATGAACGAACACAAAACATCATAGTCAATGAATTTTCTAAAGTTTCTGCGCGGTGGGTACCCAGATTGCTTTCAGCAGAGCAAAAACGAATACGCCTCATAATTTCTCGCGACTGTTTGGAAATGTTTGAGGCTACTCCACAAGATGTTATGGCAAGATTTGTAACAATGGATGAAGCCTGGGTACGCCACTCCACCCCAGAGTCAAAACAGCAATCCAAGCAGTGGAAAAAACCTGATGAACCTACTCGAAAAAAAGGCAAAACAATTTTGTCACCTGGCAAGGTGATGGGGTCAGTTTTTTGGGATGCTTGATGATAAAAAACCCCCTTGGAGATCAAAAATGTTCATCAAATGAGATGGATGTCGAAGCTGCGGTTTTGAAAGCCTTAAAGAAACTTTTTTTATGAGCGGCATACAGGCGTTGGATACCAGATGGAAGTGCATAGAATTAAGTGAAAGATTACGTGGAAAAATAATATTACTATTGCTTAATTCACCCTCGTTATTTTTAAGTAGTTTCTTCTCGATCTTTATAACGATATTTTATACATTCAAGAATATTGAATTATGTATTAAATTATAAAATAATATTTAAAGGGGCTTTTATAGTACGGAACCCTTCACTTGCGAGTCCAACTCGCACTTGGCGAATTATTTTTCATTTGACACAGTAATTGTTACAAATGTATAAAGAAATCTAAAGGCTTCCAAACTAGTACATAGCTGTGTAATGGAAGCCGATGTCTTCTCCCAATCATAGGTAGTAAAGTACATTATGTCAGAAAGTTTAAAAAAAACGAAAAATAAGTTTTTGAAATAAATAAAAAATAAGTATGAAATTAGATCGTCCTGGCTTCGCACGAGCTATAAAATAATCTAAGTTGCAAAGAGAAACAAAATATAGCTTATGTTACTCAGGGATAATGTAGCTTCCCAAAAGTGAAAGAATTTTCCAAATCGGTCCAGTAGTTACGGAGACTATTTGCGTCAAACAAACAAAGAAAAAATCAAACATTTCTTCTTTATAATATTGGTATAGATGATATTGATTGAAAATTATTTTGCTCTCGTGTGACATGTGACATATTGCTATATATAATAAGATTGTCTGGTTGCTTGTTACCGTATATAATACAATATAGAACCTAAGTCTCAGGCATACCAATGGTGTCTTTCATTTGCTTAGTTAACAGATCTTCTAGGTAATGTTGTTGATATTCACCACATTAGGCCTATATTAGGAATAACAATTAATATTACGTTTACTATATATCTAGCGTATAATATGACTAGTATACAATATAGAACATAGTATGCCTCTAGACTCTCTATCTTGCGTGATGACATTGCGTATCAAGTTCATGGTTAAGATTTAGTGGACCGCATAATGTTTGATCTGAACTGTTTGCAAATACATTGAAATGTATAATTTAATCACCACGCACTCCACTGCAGATTACAGCACCACTTACCACCAGGTGACGCGAAAATAAACGTTGTTATAATGAAAAAAAATATATCATGATTGTGCTTTCGAGGGTTAAGTGAAAACTAGAATACTTGGATTTCAATCCAGTGCATTGGCCTTTTTAGTAAAGTTTTAAGATAAATTATAGCAATAATTTTTCGATGTAAATACGACCTAGTATATCAGGACCGTAGTTATACAGGATAATGTTAGTTACAAATACAAGCCTCAATCTCAAAGCTGTTTGCGTTTTGTAACGAGAGATTTGTTAACCACTGTTACCAAGTTATAGCAAAATTACGGTTGTATTAATTTATAGGCAAGAGCTAATCGGTTTCTACCAGAGAAGCTCACACGACCGTAAACCGTGATATCACTCAACAGCATCCAAGTTGCAGTTTAGCGCAAACTTACCTATCAGAAAATGTAATCAATAGTTACAATAATATAGATAGCTAGAAATAAACGACCAGTTTATTCCAAAAATAAGAAACTTTTCACATAAAAGATATTCCATCAAAGCATTGGTCAGTAAGTCAATATGATAAAACTTTAGAGGGTCTATGTTTCTATTTTTGGACAGGCTGTTATCGTTTTGTCGAGGTAGATTTTATATTCGTATTTT
The DNA here is from genome assembly GCA_035578125.1 of Mellilla xanthometata. NCBI lineage: Eukaryota > Metazoa > Arthropoda > Insecta > Lepidoptera > Geometridae > Mellilla > Mellilla xanthometata. The sequence goes on from JAPUBQ010000003.1 coordinate 4,797,446, forward strand.
AGACTGAGCATAGTGAAAATAAAGCCTGGTGGCACATAACTCGTTTTCTTCTATAATTTATTTAAAATACCGATGAAAACATGATATGGGTCTTTTGTTATGTTATGCACATTCGTGCTAATTAAGCATCAAAAAGTTACCTTAATCGAATAAATTAAACTCTTTCTTCTCAAAATGCTCTGTTATATTAACAATGGATTTATAATTATATTTACTTGTTCTGTAGCCACCATTCCCGTTTCAATAGGATATATCTTCTTACTAAATACATAATAACTTAAGAATGTTTTATATAAGTCGGGATCAAAGTTAATTATTTGTACCTTTTAAACAATTAGTCACTAATGTTGTGACAATAGACATCAAGTTATTAATTACGTACACGTAGAGATGCTTTCATATTACTTAGTGTTTTATTCAAAGTTCTGAATAAATACATTATATTAAGAATCCGTGACTTTCATTTTAATTATAGCGAAGTTAATTTTAGTTTTCATTACTGATGATTGAAATCAATATTAATGTAGAAACTGTAGGTCCAGCGAACTAGAATAAATAGAATAGTAACTTGACCGATAAAATAGTTCAACCGTTCACGTGTAAAATACCGCGGTGGGCGGGGCGAAACAGCTACCCGCGCGCCCACGTGGCGTTACATGGCGTAGCAGCGACCAATCGCGTGTGAGCTTTGTGTCTGTGTGTTTCGTTGGGGTAGCAATATAATTGTGTGCGTAAATGGATCAAAATTCTAAGCGGCCATTGTATGGAGTTACTCTTCTGTTTATTCTAGTTCGCTGTGTAGGTCTAACTAAGGTAAAACGACTCGATCCTCGAGGATGTTTTCGAATGTGTTCACACAATCCAGACTGTCAATGATTGGAATTTCCATCTAGGCACTATGACCAATTTTTTTAAAATATCACAGCAACCTAAGGAAAACGTACATACACTATTTTCTTACAAAAATGTTTATCAACAAGTTGGTCTTACAAAATATCATCTGTGGACATTCGGGTTGTCACAACGAATAGTACAACCGTTACTTATTTGTCAAAATCTATTCACTAATATGGAAAATAGCATAATAAGCATAAACAGCCCACTATACGTTCCCACTGCTGGGACTCGAGGCCTTCTCTCAAGAGGAGAGTGATATATAGGCCATAATCCACCACGCTGGCCAAGTGCGGGTTGGCGGATGACATACTTCTTCGGACATTGTGGTCTTCAAACATGCCGATTTCCTCACGATTTTTTCCTTCACCGTAAAGCGAGTGCAAATCCACACATAACTTAAAAACAAGTCATTGGTGTAGGGCCGGGATCGAATCAGAGGCCGTCTGATTGAAAACCAGACGTTATTACCAGCGAGCCACACTTGCTTTTTTAATATGGAAAACACGAGGCCATAATAAAACAAGCATACACGATATATAACGCTAAAACTTTGCTTATTTATGTTCCAAAGCGAAAAATTGCTCAGTTCCTGCAAAATTCTGCTGATTCCAAAATCCACGAGCATTTTGAATTCCGGGACTAATGATTGAAATTGTACACATCAGGTGCTGGCGAGCTGACCGCCCAAGCCTCGGGCACAGCTTAAATAGTTCCACACTAGTAATGAGTAACCAAATACAGCCTGCGGGGTTAGGATTGTTTGATCTGGTTCCACCGGACGATCCGACTGGCGCTGATAGCCATACATACACATACAAATAAAGGAAGAGCGGAACCGGGTTTTTATTTAATTAAACCTTTTATTTTAATAAGAAGATTTTAATTTTATATTTTTACGCCTGTAGCTCGGCTAGTAAGCAAGCGGCAGGCATTATCTGGACGGGTGCAAAAGAATTAGAAACCATTTGAAAAGAGGCAGGCATTAGGCTGGGCGTGAGATGACACTGTAGGTTCCGCTTGTTAGAGGTCCATAGGTGGCTTGAATAATCAGAGCCAGGCAACTAGACGAATTACGCCAGTAGCTTTTATATGTACTTGTTATAGTTTCATCAAACTCTAATGAGCCAAATGAGATGCAGTAGCCACCACCGTTGTCATTAGACTATATATTGTTTGGTAGTTTACTACTAAACTTGGTGACATTACGTTGTTTTATCATACAAAGGCGTCCTCTAGCAAATGTCATCAAACCGGAAAACCGAACCGTTTTCACAGGGGGCACAGAATCTAAAACCATGTCTAACCACAAACAAACACACATAAATAAATATGATAAGTTCCATTAAAGCTTGTCAAATCTATAATATAAAAAGTTGTGTTTTCCTTCCTGACGCTATAACTCCAGAACGCACAGATTTCCACTGTTTTGCATTCGCTGGAAAGGTCCGTAAGGTTTGTAGCATAAAAAATTCAAGGAAAATTTCAACATAAAAGGAGGAAAACAGGGAAAATTATTAGATAATTGTAGTTTCCAGAGTTACGTAAAAATGCGACATACAAGCGGGCGGAGCCGCGGGCAACTGCTAGTCTATTATTAATATCTAATAATTGTTAAACAAGTTTAGTTGTAGTTCTTATTCGTAACCCTCTGTCATTGAGGGTCACCTAGCGGATATAATATGTCTATAAGAATTCGCCGTCTCTCTCTCATGGCATCTGACCATCAAATCATATATATCTAAATTAAATTTATATATATCAAAAACAAAATACATAATTAAGGGCGGCTTCCATATAACAAACGCAATTTTTAAGCTACTTTTTTCTCGTTCTTAAATAACGACTTTTGGTAGACCCTCTACCCATTCACGGAACATTTAATTATGTATTAACATAAAAATAAATTATAAAATAAAAAAATAATTTTGTTGCCATATTTTTATAAAAATGTTACAAAACCCGTCATGCGCGAGCCCGATTTGTACTTGGCCAATTATTAATGCAGAAGGAGGTTAGAAACTTAGTAGGAAGTATTATTGCTCATACTTAAATTCTCTCAAATGTATTTTTAATTAAGTTTTGTCAGACGAGTCTCTGCTGACAGTTGCAGCCAAATGTGAAATGTACACTGCCCTCATACCGCACCGTAATTATTGCTTCAGGGTTTAATTGGGATTGACAATGTTACTGTTCAATCATTAAGTCAACAAGGCCAAACTTGGTTGGTTTACCAAACAAACTAACCTAAAATATTCCTAAAAAATCGGCTCTGCATTACGTTTGGAATTTATAAGAAATAGCAAGGTTTTTTGAAAAATATTTTATCACTACTTTAACCAGAAAGAGATAAAGAGAGGCTAATTGCACGTAGCCGGTAGTGGCAAATGCAGAAGTAAATAAACAACCCTCAAGATTAGTAAAGGCGCGAAATGAGCGCCGCCGCAAACTTGCACAGGGGAGGCGGCGTCGCCGCACCGGCCGCGCGAGCCGCCGGCGACGGCGCGCCGCGTCCACCGGTTGCGCTGGTGCGCTCTGTCAAGTGTCAGGCCAAGTTGGCGCGGCAAAGTTTGGTAGATCGCGCCACCCCGCCCATCGATCGCGGTGGGTGCGCGCGCACTCGCCTCCCTGCACCCCACCTATTTAAACAGACGCGTCCGCGAACTCCCCACAATCGCAAAAGGTCGCGCGCGACGTCGACCGCACGCCGCTCGCCCGGGGCGCCGCTCTTTCTCTTTTCTCTCTTTTTCTCTCTATTCGTCTGTCTCTCGGTGATGCGGCCGCGCTGAGGCCGATGCGGGCGCCACCATGCCGCGCTGCCTCATGGCCAAGAAGTGGAAGGCGGGTGCGGCGGCCGAGGTGGCGGACGAGTCCGACGAGGAGATCGACGTGGTCGGCGAGGGGCGCGGCCGCAGCCCCGCGCCCGCCGCCACCGCGCCCGGCCCTCAGCCCCGGGACCCCGAGCCCACGCTCCTATACAACGGTAAGCCAAGCCGAGTTCCCGCCGCATCCTCCCGCGCCGCTCTATCGTTACTCTTGCGGAGACGCGACTGCCTCGCCTTCTGCGAACGGGTGTACTTACATGCTATGTATGCTCCAGCGACGATACACTGACTGAGCGAGCGTCTCCCATCAACAGGCCAAACCTATCATCTTTCCGAATATATATATGTATGCCCTCCTACTCGTATATAGGATGATACTGGCTAGCGTGACGAAATTTATAAACTTGGTATCAAGTTTTTTTACTATTATATGGCCTAGAAGTTGTCGTAACGAGAATTTTCATTTTCGAGTAAACAATCTCTATAAAAATTCCGTCTTTAATACATAATTATATTATTATGCTACAAAGAGACGAATCCCAAATACTAAAACTTAAAGTAAAAATTAGCTATAAAAATCCGCAAGTACATTTAAGTCAGCCGGTAACTGCAGAGGGAATATAAGAGTTGGCTCGTTGCCATCCGAACCATATTCGTGTATTCGAAACGAACACATAACATCGGCATTATGGCAGTTTCGATATCTTCTATTGCCTCCACAGCTCTGCTCTCCGTAGTGTAGAATGAAAGTTTCGGAGAGATTTGATTGTCTTTGACTGCACATGGGTTATTGATGGCGTTCATAGAAAGAATTCAATTACAAAACAGGATTCCTGGACACCCTAAGCAATCTATGTATGTCACTTTACCACTTTCCTAACAGTGGAAACAACTGCTGACTTCAAATGCCGCATTTATTAAACCTCAACAAGTATAGGAGTTTTTACTCTTGACATACGAGTACAAAAAGGATATGTCTGAGTTAAAATAATAAAAAACTGAGCAAAACCACCGTGCCTCCCCCTTACTATGTAAAAATGTCATCAATCGTGCAAAGAATCCGTAACATGATGGTATTGGATTTCATTCTCGATGGAAATAAATAGAATTTTATCGTAAAAATTACTTGCAACTATTTGGAAAACTAAAATAGTTTCACGAACTCAAAGATCCAAGTTGGAGGACATATCTCTAGTACAGGGCTATCTGGAAAATACTGAACTGAATGGAAAGGGAGGAAATATACGCGACTAAACTTTTTCAAGGAGCCAATCCAAAATTAAGTTGAACAAAAATGATTAAACCAACAAATTCGTTTAAAAGAATTGAAATTCCTCTTTATCTTAAAAACTATTGAACTTAAAACTTGCACCGCGGCTTAAGTTGGTCATATTGAGTAAATATGACACATGATCTAACAAATCACATATTGGGATACGACAAAAGAACGAATTACAGAAATATGCGTAAACCAAATATAAACCTTATGCAGTAGTTTTGAAGACGATCGAGCTTAGGCTGCTCTTCGGTTAAATCAAGATAGCAAGCTTTGATAGTCAAGAATAAGAAGTAGGAAAGAATTGACTAACTCAGTTTTGGTAGCAATAGGAAGAAAGTTACGTAGCCATCTGAGGGAAGCAGAAGAAGCAAACTTTTTTCCACTGATTACACTAAACAAGTACACTAAATATTTAATTTTGTCTTCTATTTACAATGGATTTCCGCAAAGTAACGCCTAAGTCAATAGGTTATCCACTGATTTCACTAATGCGTCTTTAGTAATAGAGTATCATTGTAAAACCTCTACTTATACAAGTACAAAAAACATTTGTGGTCGAATAAAAAGTTACATAGTGCATATTGAAGCCATTGGTCTCGAACTAGTTACGAGATCAGAGTCCTCTTCCAGTTTATCTGCTTAGCTATACCATACTATAATAACGTGTAAGATTAGCTTATCCTAAGTACTAATATTATAAGTGCGAACGTTTTTGTGTAAATGTGTTTGTTAGTTCTTTACGCTCAAACGACTAAACTGATTTTGTAAAGATAGACTACTTTTTATCTAGAAAACAATAATGGTACCCATGAGATACGCAAATAACTTTAAAATCTATTTTACTCTTTCACGCTCCAACGCCTGGAGCGATTTCAATGAGATTTACTATGAAAATCTTAGGAAGAGAATCTTGGATAAACACATAAGTTACTTTTTATTCCGAATTAACATGCGTAACACTGCCGGGCATAGCTCATAATACTATAAATTCAAAGACTAAAATTGATTTGTATACTCTGCTAATACAATTTGATTAATTGGAAACCGAGCACTCAACTAAGGCGTGAGACAGCATTTTGCAAACATTATTAACAACAAAGCCAGCGCTTCAAAACTAAATCGAAATACGAAACACTCGACGAATCAATGCTAAGTCTAAATGGTAAGGAGTTAACTTTAATAAATTATACGAAAGCTTAGGCTCAGAGAAAAATCAATTCTAAGCCTAAATGGTAAGGAATTAACTTTAATAAATTAGACGAAAAGCTTAGGTCAAGATTACAGAATTAGTTCGCAATAAAACTAAAATCCTGTAGCCCTGTCATTTACGCTGGATTTGTTAAGGATGAAAAACCCTTTGCTTTATTCGGCGATCGCGTCAAATTACCTTAGCCAAGCAGCGGGCTGTTGTAACAGGCGTTATAATTTGGCGGTATGGAAGCAAATCCTGTGTTAATGATAGGGCCACAGATTTTTCAGTTTTATTGTTTTTAATTCGGCGATAAGAACAATCAGAACTCGATTATGTAAAATTCGCTCGATAGTTTAATTTTGTGAAAAAGAGTCATTTTAAAATTTAAACATGCTGTGATTTTGAAAGTAACAATTAAATTAAAAGATATGTTACTTTTTTGTAATCTCCTAAAGATTACAAAGAACTTCAGTAGTTGCAAATAAATTGAATATTGATAATTGTTTATAATTTTATATGAGCTTATTTCGTGAAAAATCTACAGCCGCGTATCAGGCGCTTTACTCAATTATTATAGCGGGACTAAAATTGGTACAAATAGCGCATTAAGCTAAAGAAAATATTATTTTATGTCACACTAGCGACCCGTCCCGGCTTCGCACGGGTGCACAGCCGATACTAAATATATCTCTATTAGAACTAACTAAAGGACCGCCCGCAAAGCGCTAAGTCTTGCTCCCGGCAAAAGTGTTCACTTCTGCCTGCAGTCCCGCAGTGCAACTGATCGTAATATTTTAATTTCACCACAACTTCAAAACCAAATGTCCAATTTTAATCATTCAAAGACCAAATATTATCAACTTAAACTGTACTTATTGATGAAATAATTTATTTTGGTAAGGATTAATAGCATGAGTAAAATAAACACTCGACTAATTTTCCGTCAGGCATCATCATCTATGTCGAGTGAGGCACAACAACTACATTTTTCTTTAAAAATCTTGAATTTTTTTTTGGACTACATTTAAACGCGTTTATTTTACTCATGCTATTGTACAGTACAATGTGTTAGTTATAAATTACTTACTTACTGACTTGGCGATCGGGCCAGTTCCGCAATCAGGTCCTCTTGAGAACTCCAATCCTGCGTTAGTTACAAAATAAACTTTAAAATTACACAAATGGATATATTCTTACAGTATAAGTTTTAAAAAGAAAATAATGAATATAAAAGGGGGGCTCCCGTACAACAAACGAGTTATTTACCATTTTCGATATAATAGTACGGAATCCTACATAAGCGAGCCCAACTCGCACGTTGCGTTTTTTTTAATATTACTAATAATTTTTCACTAATCTTAAGACGCGCTGTAAGAAGAAGCGCGTCCGCAATTTCTACGCCCCTGTATACGAGTACATATAGAATCTGTGAAACTTATCTTGGAAATATTTAAATTGCATGTCATTTAGGCCATTATAATATTAGTAAGATCATGATGTACCTTATGTATGATCTTCTCCGGGTCGACATCGTAGACCACCACTTCGGAGGCCATCACGAATATTTTCTCGCTGGTCACGTAGAACCGGGAAAGACGGAGTCCACTCCTGTCCAATATCGCACCTGCAATTTACAAACCAAATCTTAATATATATAAATCTCGTGTCACAATGTTTGTCCTCAATGGACTCCTAAACCACATAACCGATAATAATATAATTCGCACACCATGTGCAGTTCGATCCAACTTGAGAGATAGGATAGTTTAAATCTCAAATTATAGTCGCAATTTTAATTTATTGCACGTTTTTTGCTAATTATTGTCTGTTATTATTTGACAGTCACAATTATCTGTTAACTCCAAATGATTCTGAACGATGTCGATACCTGTCGACTGGGTTGAGTAAGTAAGTAATCAATAGATGGCGCTGCTATGGTAATTCTACAAACGTGTCATATAAGCTACACTATCTATTTTTCAAACCCCTAAGTGAGACAAAACAACGTTTGCCTGGTCAGCAAGTTATTAACTAATTCACAAAATTATTAACAAATTCATTCCTTGCCGAATTCCCTGTTCCCCAATGACTACAATCTAGTGATTATCAAGGCGAGAGTGAACCAGTTCCTTCTAGATAAGCGCGATCCATCGTAGATCTCAATAATACTTACCATCAGGTGAATAGTGGTCAAGCGCTGGCCTATTCAGAGTAAAAAAAAATGCTTTGCTTTTCGTGAGACTCAAAGTCAAACGAACACTTCCTTGCTTCAAATTTTAATGAGTCTATTGTGTTTATTAATTTTAAAGTAGTCTAAAAATATTATTATTCTATATCTTCTATCTATATTCTATATCTATATTATAAAAATAAGACGGGTTTTCCTTCCTGACGCTCTAACTCCAGAACGCACGAACAGATTTCCACGGTTTTGCATTCGTTGGAAAGGTCTCGGGCTACGTGAGGTTTGTAACAAAATTCAGGGAAAATTTCAACTTTGTTTCGAAACGGTGTTCGCTGGGTTTGCTTGAGTAATATAATAAATGCGAAAGTTGTGTGTAAATGTGTCAGTATGTAAAATATGTTTGTAACTTCTTTGCGCTCAACCCGCAGAACCGATTTCGATTAAATTTGGTATGGAGATAGTTTTAAGATTGGAGAAATTGATTAATGAATAATATGTAGGCCACTTTTTATCCTGAGTTAACTAGTAAAACATATAAGTCTGGTAGTAAAAAACATTTTTCACATACACAAAGTCTGTGTCTGTGTCAGTGTGAAGAACACTGACACAGACACAGACTTTGTATGAGCTGAGATGAGTTCTTCGTATGAGCTAAGTGGCCAAGCGCTGGTGTCGAGAGTTTTCAAGCCGCCCGAAGGCCTCTTGGTTTGACCCACGGTAGAGCCCAGATGAAAATAACACTGGTAAAATGACAGTCTTGTGCATGGTCACCCATCCTAACACCGTCCGTATATCGACCGTTGCTTAGCTACGATGATCGCGTCAGATCTCCTTAGCTAGCCGAGCTACAGGCGCTACTTTTCTTTCTGTTAGTCACCGGCAACCCTGGAAATGACGAGTGGGACGCGAAAACTTTATCGATTTATCACAGCGAGCCATTATAGCACGTCGAGCGAGCTCCTAAAGTTGGCGCTCTAAAACATTCCCCTTCTAGTGTATGTATGTAGTAGTATTACTATACACATACAAAATTCTTTATTTGTGACACAAGTAAGAGATACAAATATTAAAAAATAGAGTCCAAAGGCTTTCAAAACTAGTTCACAGAACTGAAACTCGAAACCCAATGACTTCTCGCGTGGTTGAACATTTACAAAATACTTATGAAATAACAAAAACTAATCTAACTTAGAATTTACTGCTTATATATAAAAAATATTATTACAAAGTAAAAAAGTTATAAATTTTATTCTTTATTTATTTATTTATTTATTCATATAGCATTACAGATAATTACATTAACTTATTAGCTAATTAAGCTTATACAATAAATTAATTAAGCTTATACAAGCTTTAAGCTTATACAGAACAGTTTCAAAAAATACTATAACTCGTAGGTATAATATATAATTTTACAATATAAATGGTTCCAAAAGTATGAATTAAACATCAGAGATTTAAAGTAAATTAATTAGTTAGTTAGTTTACATTTGATGCTTAGTTATCCAACAAAACGAAAAGATATCAATAACGGTAGTTGCTAGGCCCTTAAAACTTTGACAAAATATATAAATATATATATAAGCTATAAAATTAGATTATAAAATTTAAGTAAAATAAAAATTTGAAGGGGGCTCCCATACAATAAACGTAATTTTTAAGTAGTTTTTTACTCGATCTATATAACGATATTTGTAGACCCTCTCTCTATACATTCACAGAATATTAAATTATGTATTAAATTAAAACATAATTTAGAAAGTAATAAACATAAAACAAAAATAATATTTCCCACTGGGCTCCAATGAAACAATGGTACGGAACCCTTCATGCGCGAGCCCAACTCGCACTTGACCAATTAGTTTGAGATATTTCGCTTCAAGAGTTGAAAAATCAAACTATTTAACATAGAAACGCAACACATTGACATGTTGCTTACATGTGTTCAGAATATAAAGCTACAAGAGTACTTACTCTTTATCGGAATGGAGACATAAATATTGGACTGATATAACCAACATAACTTGAACCACGCTGTCATGAAAAATGCTATGGAGCGTGGATCTACTTAGAGTGGGTTTTACCCGAACGTGATTTGATGCATGCAAATTTTATCTGTAGCGGCTAGTCTTATCGTCAAAGTATACCTTGAGATTGATTCTGTTTTCAAAAACAAACTATGTTCAGTAGATAAAGTGGCCGATGATAAAATATTATATAAACTATTATTGTGTATAAAACAAAATAATACTTGAAAATAATAAAATTAAACAAAAAAAAAAATAATTGTAAATAATTGGTGAGTTTGGCTCGCGCACGTAGGGTTCCGTACCATTTTTGTACCAGTTTTATGTAAACTAAAGTAAATTTATACTCGTTTTTGATATAAAATATGTAAGTAACCTTAACGTATCTATGTAAGCAAATTGCATTTCTTTTGCTAAAGCACATCTTATTTACACCTTGTATATAATTCAGACAATAATAATAATATTACTTTATTGCACACCAACAATAAGAGAAAAAAATACAAGGTATACAACTTAAAAACTAGAGCACAATGGCGGCCTTATCGCCTATGTCGATCTCTGCCAGGCAACCGTGAATGAAACGGACCATGACAAGAGCGACATACAAACAGCGTTTAAATTTGAATCAGACAATTGAATTTATATATTACTTATTTTAGTCACTGCTAATTTAATTTTGCTGCTAAAGTTCATAACAAACCCCTCACCAATTAAAAGCTTGGCAACCATTTCACATGCCACAATTTGATACAAAGTTGAGGTAAATAACCACTTCGATTTCCCGCTCCAATACTAAAAATGTTTCCATTCCACGAAGCGTATTTATTCAATTGCAACGAGGACGTAAATGCATTGGTTTTCAGAATGACGTGTAAACACAGAAATTTCCTGTTTCAGCAGAAAATAAATATCAGTTTGCAATTTGTTTAACAGTATTCGATTTGTATTTTTCTCTATTTCGTGTTTTTAGAATGACATATTGGTTAGGGATTTTTTTGATGATACTCTTATTTGGTTTTAAATTAGTCTTATAATAAATAACATACAATGGTGGCGGTTCTGTTATACACACGACTAAACCAAATTTATAGTAAAAAAGACAGGCCCTGTCTTTTTCATTAACAGTGACTAGAAAAAGACGGCACGATCTGAACATGGATTTTGGCAAAAAAAACGCCCCACTTATTTATTTGTTATTATCTGTCTTTTGGTATTTGTTACCAATCAGTAACAAGCAGGGCTTGGAATCCTAAAAAGAATGTCTACGGTCTGTGAATAACAATGCAGCTGAAAGGAGCTGCAGTGTTGAAATGTACATACAATCACAGACGAAATAAAGCAAAAGTACACATCAAAGGGTGTTTTTGAAGCTCAACAGGGCTGTTTAGCTCGCAGAGCGCATTTATGAGGGTTATTCCGACCGCGCCGCGCCTCTAATGGCCTTTTGTACTCGATTTTATGAAAAGTTTTCTTGCTTTCTCAAAAAATGTAACTAACATTACTGTGATTAAAGCTGAATTTTAAGTACTTGAGTCTTATAAAATAGCCATAGTCTTTTAACAAAACACAGGAAAACTGGAGTTGTGCGCATCTAACTTGTTTAGAAATCGACTGCGAATAAACGTTATATATTTACTACACTAGAGGTTGCCCGAAAACGATAATAGATGTCGCAGTATCGCCTTAAAACACGCAAACGGTGTGTCGTTCAATGCTTATGACATGTGTATAATTGTAGTGTGAGGGCAGCAGAATTTCTACAGTCGGTTTCGTTATCCAATTCCAACCAAAGTAATTGGATAACGAAATCGAATGTAGAGATTCTGCTAAAACAAATGAAGCAGTTAACTCATTAAATAGTACTCAACAGTATTACATACGATTGTTGGAGAATATCTATCTTCTATACTATAAGACTCTTGTCCTGACTCATCTATAGACAACGCAGAGCCCAAACGGCTGGTCCTAGGGTTGTGAAATTTGGAGGGTGTATCTGCTTTAGTATGTAGACGCGTATTAAGAACGGATTTTTGGAAATTCCACCCCTAAGGGGGTGAAAGGGGGTAAAACAGTATGTATGAAACTTCTTTGTTTTTGAACTTATAGCAATGAAATTTGGAATATGTATAGTTTATGTAAAATTAAAAATAATGGTATCAAGTTTTTTTACCAGGGGTGCACTAAGGGTTTGTAATGGGGGGTGAAAGTTTGTATGGAAAATTATTTATTTATCAAGTTAAAGTCTTGAAAGTTGTCATGGTAATAGATTATCAAATGGTTAAATTAAAATTATATTTTTTTTGCCAGGGGTGCATTAAGGAGAATGCATTTGGAGTTGAAAGTTAAAAATGAAAGTTTTGTGTTTTTGAACTTAGAGGTGTAAAATTTGGAGTGTGTATATATTTTAGTACTTAAACGTGTACTAAGAATAGATTTTTGGAAATTCTACTCTTAAGGGGGGTGAAAGGGGGTAAAACAGTTTGTATGAAACTTCTTTGTTTTTGAACTTCCAGCAATGAAATTTGGAATATGTATAGTTTATGTAAAATTAAAATAATAGTATCAAGTTTTTTCCTGGGGTGAACTAAGGGTTTGTAATGGGGGGTGAAAGTTTGTATGGAAAATTCTTTACTTATCAAGTTAAAGACTTGAAAGTTGTCATGGTAATAGATTATCAAATGGTTAAATTGATTTTTTTTTTGCCAGGGGTGCATTAAGGAGAATGCCATTGGAGTTGAAAGTTAAAAATGATAGTTTTGTGTTTTTGAACTTAGAGGTGTAAAATTTGGACTGTGTATATATTTTAGTACTTAAACGTGTACTAAGAATAGATTTTTGGAAATTCTACTCTTAAGGGGGGTGAAAGGGGGTAAAACAGTTTGTATGAAACTTCTTTGTTTTTGAACTTCCAGCAACGAAATTTGGAATATGTATAGTTTATGTAAAATTAAAATAATGGTATCAAGTTTTTTCCAGGGGTGAACTAAGGGTTTGTAATGGGGGGTGAAAGTTTGTATGGAAAATTCTTTACTTATCAAGTTAAAGACTTGAAAGTTGTCATGGTAATAGATTATCAAATGGTTAAATTGATTTTTTTTTTGCCAGGGGTGCATTAAGGAGAATGCCATTGGAGTTGAAAGTTAAAAATGAAAGTTTTGTGTTTTCGAACTTAGAGGTGTAAAATTTTGAGTGTGTATATATTTTAGTACTTAAACGTGTACTAAGAATAGATTTTTGGAAATTCTACCCTTAAGGGGGTGAAAGGGGGTAAAACAGTTTGCATGAAACTTCTATGTTGTTGAACTTCTAGGAATGAAATTTGGAATATGTAAAATTAAAAATAATGGTATCAAGTTTTTTTGCCAGGGGTTAACTAAGGGCTTTGGGCGGGAAGGGGGGGGGGGTGAAAGTTTGTATGGAAAATTCTTTATTTATCAAGTTATAATCTTAAAAATTGTTATGGTTGTAGTTATATGATGGTTAAAATAAATTAATAAAAATATTTGCCAGGAGTGCATTAAGGTATACCATTGGGGTTTAAAGTTCAAAGGGAAAGTTTTGTGTTTTTGAAATTAAATACTTCTAAATTGGAATTTAAGTATGTGGTTCACTTAGTGGTATGGTTCACGTATTTTAATTATTTAAATTAAAATAATGGCTAGAAGAATACGATCTAATCTGTCGCATCATCACCAAAGTAGCTAAAAACAGAGGTTAACTAGATCTCAGGAATCGAATGCTGAAAGACAGATGCGGCTCATTTTGATATCGTAGCAATGTAATGTTTATATAAAATTGACGGGAATAGGATATAATAGAATTTTTACACAGGTTACGTGAAAAGCGACCTATACGCGGGCGGAGCCGCGGGCATCCTCTAGTATATATATAGGCACGAGAGACGAGTTTTATTTAAATATATTTATTTATGTAAATAACATGTTATAAAGTACTTATTAAATTACTTTATTATAAATTTCAAAAATAAAAAATAAATATATTTAGGAGGATACAATAAAGTTCTTTTTTCGTATTTTTTGCACTTAACATTAATAAATATATATTAATGTATATTATCCATCACATTAAATGATTAAATTTAAACTTAATACGAGTATATACATGATGGGGGCTCCCACACAAAAAACGTAATTTTTAAGTAGTTTTTTACTCGATCTTTATAAAGATATTTGGTGGACCCTCTCTAAATTCATAGAATATTGAATTATATATTCACTTAAAAAAATTAATTATTACATAATTTAAAAAATAATATTTAGGGGGGGCTTTCTTACAACAATGGTACAAAACCCTTCATGCGCGAACCCAACTCGCACTTGGCCAATTACAAAACAAACCACTACAATATTATTCCTTTACGGCAGATACTCGTATGAGACATATATTATGGCACTTATATATACATATTTTATCCATACACATTTTTATTTATATTATCCATACATATACAGAAATATACCCTCCTGTTAAAATTACCAGTATATTACTTATAAGCCTACTGATGTTTATATGTTTTCTCTTGTTTATATCATTAACATAGACAAATAATTTAATTTTAAATTTATATTAATTGTGTCGTAATTTGATTAGTACGAGTAGTTTTGATTTTACAAAACTTGGATTAACTTCTTTTACCCAAACTTGCTTAATATAACACTTGTCATAATTTTATTACCTTGGTACTTTGGTATCAAAGTGATAAAATTATGATCATCATCATCATCTTTCTTTGTCTCCACTTGTTATGCAAACTTGTATTATTTGGCGGTGAAGGAACAATGTCCTACAACACATGGTTTTCTCTGGTGTGGGACATAGGGATCAAAGTAAAATGAGAACGTACATTTGTAAACATTAAATAAGGTGTATCATTATTGTTATAACATTGTATGTGTTTACTGGTCAAATAAATGCTTTATTATTATTATTATTATATTTTACGGCACTTCCTTTAACTTTAAACTCGTTGGCTCTCATTAAGCTCATTATCATCATCATCGTCCTTTTGCACTACGAGAGACGAGTTTATGTAATGCTGTAATTAAACTTGCGTTATATTAGTGTCGGCGCACGCAACGCAAAGGGGGTCGCTTCAAAATCAATGGCGTATTCCAAGCGGATGGCTCATGGCACAACAAGTACTATGAGGGGGCAAGGGGAGGCGGGGTGTCGGGTGGTGAGATTCAACTGGTGAACTGGTGCAATGCGGAGAAGTAACCTCATCCCGCGCCAAGCTACGTGTTAGGGTGGCATGTCACATCGGTATCTGTATTCTATCACGACTACGATAAGTAGACGGACCCCATCTGATAATGTTTGCTGAAAATTAAAGTCCTAGTCAAACAATTTATTGCGTCATGAATTTAATTTTAAAGTTAAATAATTGTAAATACAAGTCGATAATAAAATTAAAAACTAATAAAAAACCACTCATAAAATTAATTTAATTGAACACTCCGGATAGAACCTGACGGAAAGGTACCCATTGCGTTATTATATCACTTTACAGTTACTAAATTAGCCATAAGGCATTGTAATTATTTACTGGGGATGAGCAACCCTGTTTATTTTTATTTTTTTTACCGTTCCGTCATTTTTTGATTTGATTAAAGATCTCTTCTATAGTAGCTTTTTATGATGAGTGAATCTTTTGGGTCTGTCAGGAAAGATTTATATTACCAATACGAATGCTCTCTGGAATCTGAATCTGGTAGGTTATTAAATATTTTAATAGGCATTAAATGTGGGCCAGATCTCTGCATTCCAAGACTACACTTTAGTACTTCGAAAGTGTATTTATGTCTGAGTACGTGTTTGCGCGGTATTTCTGCTAGTTTTTGGAACAAATGATGAAAATTAATTGTCTTATATTATGAAGGCAAAAATATTTACGTGTTTTTGTCGTTTCTTAGCGCACAAAGGTCAAAACCGATTCGGGTGAATTTGGTATGGCGCTAGCTTATACCATGGATATATTACATAGGCTACTTATTATACTGGATTAACACAGGTAAAACCGCAGGCGCAACTAGTTAATTACAAAGACGCCTAATTAACGCGAATGAGACTAATACCGAAGTTTTGTGTTTGTTTGTAGCCGTATTTGTCTGTGTTTGCGAATTCTTCACTGTTTTCGCTGATTAAAACAAAACACTGAAGTGTGTGAACAATTTAATAATTCCTAAACAAACCCATGCAAATTTAATGGTTACTCGTAACTCAGTTGTTAATTTGTTACAAATTAATTTATCTACATATTTTTTTTTGTCTTTTTCATAAATTCTAAACTAAATGTATTTAATATGTGTAAATTCAATTGTGTCAGGTTTGTTGTTTTTGTTATTATGATTGTAATTTAGAGGGAGTGCAGCTGTCTATATTACAGATTCTGGCATAGCTTAGAAAGCTGTACATCAACTGTTAAAGTAATACAAATCTACTCTTTTTTTGTAAACATTATTTTAACTTTTAATCTTTGCACAAAATTAAGTGATGTGCCAATAAACAATTTGATTTGATTTGAACTGAGCGAAGTGAAGTGCCAGCACGACATATACTATGTTACTATGGTAACAAACGCAAAACCTTTCAAGAGCAAATTTAATACGTCTACGTATACGTAACGCGAATTAGAATAAACGGAAGAGTAACTCCATACAATTGCCGCTTAGAATTTGAATCCATCTACGCACACAATAATACTGCTACCCCAACGAAACACACACTCAAAGCTCGCACGCGATTGGTCGGTCGATGCCACGCGGACGCGCGGGTAGCTGTTTTGCCCTGCGCCAGTATTTTACGTGTGGACGGTGGAACCATTTTATCGGCCAAGTTACTATTCTATTTATTCTAGTTCGCTGCGTAACCCGTTTTTTTAACACTTCTACACTAGCAATTTTATTCTAGAACTTTAAAAAAATTGTGAAACCCCTACATAAGCGAGCCCAACTTGCACATGGACAAATATTTTCTTTCAATATGTCAGAATTGGTTCCACTATAGTTTTATGGTGTGTAATATAATGGTTGAGAACGGTGATGAATGAATCCGTAGAACTAGGATCGGGTTTCTAGGATCGATAGACAGCGTGCAACCTAAAGCCGATTAGGGTACAATGTATACTTTATTAATATCCAGTTCTTCTACTTCGTATGAGGTAAGTGGCCAAGCTCTGATTCAAGCCGCCCGAAGGCCTTGGCTTAACGACTTCTTGTACTTAAGCTAACAGCCGGAAGCTACAATTTAACCAGTCACCCAACCCACGATAGAGACCAGATGAAAATGCCACTTTAAAAATGACAGTCTGGTGCTTGGTCACCAATCCAAAGAATGTCCGTTGCTTAGCTTCGATGATCGCGTCAGAGGATCTTAGCTAGCAGTTATCCGCCTATAGCATAGGCGCTACTATCCAGAACGTGTATAATTCCACCTCTTTGAGTCGTATTCCTTAATACTGAAGGTCGTGACTCCCCCATTTTCACCAATTTAACTGATATTTATTTTCTGTTGCAACAAGAAAATTCTGTGATACATGTTTTTCGTAAACGTTTAGGTCCACGTTGCAATTGAATAAATACGCTTCGTGGAAAGGAAAAAATTTTAATATTGGAGCGGGAAATCGAAGTAGTTACCTCAACTTTGTAACAAATTGTGGCAAGTGAAATTGGTTGCCATGTTTTTTATAAAAAAATGGGTTATTTTCTGATCGTTAGCAGCAAAATTGAATAAGTAGCGAGGTAAGGTGTGTTTCATACTTGCCCGGGTTACCTTATTGGTAAAATATAGACAGTCAGACACGCTCACGAAGCATATTAAAGTTTTGAAATTTGTTTTATCCATATACCACACGTACAAAATTTTAGTAGTAAGGCCTGTAGTCCGGCTCATTCACCCAAGTTAAGAAGCGGTCGAGGCGGACAGCCTTTGCATAGGTGACCTTTATAAATAGACATTAATAATAAATTCAGTGACATTTTCATCTAGGTGTCATCGTGGTTGAATAACACGTGACATTGTAAGGCCCGGCTGCTAGCCTTAGTGTATCACAATGACAGAGGTGACTTGAGTGGCCCGAAAAGAGACACGAAGAGTAATCTATACGAATATTATAAATAAGAAAAGTTTTATTGTTTGTTTGACGTTAATAGGCTCCGGAACTACGGCTCTGGACCGATTCGAAAAATTCTTTGACCGTTGGGAAGCTACATTATCTCCAAATAACGTAGGCTATATTTTGTTTCTCTTTGCTAATAAGATTAATTTAGAGTCCGTGCGAAGCCAGGATGGGATGCTAGTCAATTATTTAAGCCGCTGTTATCATATACGCAGTAGGTAACAGGTTGGGTATAAACCAAGCTCAGAGGGGACTTGGCACATTGCCAGAGGCATCCGGCCAGGATGTGACGCGTCGACCCGACCCGCACTGACACGGTTCGCAAGGGCCGGCATATACATACCTATACAGAAACGTATAGGTTACAGGTAACTAATGCAAAATCTCTTCAGTATGTTTAGTGTTCTACACGAACAACTTTCTTGTTACAACTTTAGGCTTTTTGCCTCAAGACAAAATGCAATGGAAAGCCAATTTTTTATTTAGTTTTTCAATAAATGTAAGATACATATAGGTTACTGGTGACTAATGCAAAATCTCTTCAATATGTTTAGTGTTCTACACGAACAACTTTCTTGTTACAACTTTAGCCTTCTTTCCTCACTACAAAATGTAATGGTAAGCCAATTTTTTATTTAGTTTTTGATAATCGTTAGATACATATAGGTTACTGGTAACTAATGCAAAAACTCTTCAGTATGTTTAGTGTTCTACACGAACAACTTTCTTCTTATAACTTTAGGCTTCTTGCCTCACGACAAAATGCAATGGAAAGCCAATTTTTTATTAAGTTATTCGATAATCGTTAGATACATATAGGTTACTGGTAACTAATGCAAACTCTCTTCAGTATGTTTAGTGTTCTACACGAACAACTTTCTTGTTACAACTTTAGGCTTCTTGCCTCACGACAAAATGAAATGGAAAGCCAATTTATTATTTAGTTTTTCGATAATCGTTAGATACGTATAGGTTACAGGTAACTAATGCAAGATCTCTTCAGTATGTTTAATGTTCCACACGAACAACTTTCTTGTTACAACTTTAGGCTTCTTGCCTCACGACAAAATGTAATGGAAAGCCAATTTTTTATTTAGTTTTTCGATAATAATTAGATACACATAATAGGTTACTGGTAACTAATGCAAAATCTCTCCGAAACACTTTTGTGGAACATGGGATTTTCTTATTTTTGAACTTAAAAATATGAAAATTAGCTTTTATGTTTCCAGTAACAATTTAAAATTATGTGTTTCGGTGACATGGAAAAAACCCCTTTAGGGGTAGAATTTGAAGTAAGGTTTGTATGGAAAAAGTCTTTTTTCTGGACCTAGCTGTATCAAAATGGGAATAAAAAACCTAATTGAACATAAAAAAAACGATCTACTTATTACGAAGTAGTTTCTATGGGTCTTTCTTACTTCGATGATATACATGTCACAATTATAATGACCGGAGTCGCGGGCAAAAGCTAGTATATAAATACATACGGTTACAGGTAACTCTTTGTAAAGATAAAGATAAAAAAGATACATTTATAATATTAAGTTTATAACAAGTATACGTGCACTTTTACGTAGTTCTAATTTTCTAAATCTATATAATAACTAGCTGATCCGGCAAACGTTGTTTTGCCTTAATTAAAAACACACTACAGTTAAAAATACTATAATTGATCAGTTATCGAGCGGGATGTAAAAATATTAAATTACTAAAATGGCCATTAAAATAGGGATTGGTAATAAAAAATTAAAATAAAAGGGGTTTAAGTATTTTTAATGTCACATCATAAAAAGAAATCGTTAAAAAAATATTAAGGGTGAACAACAGCGATATGGAAAAAAAATAGTAGCCGATTCTCAGATCTACTGAATGCTCATATAAAATTTGGTAAAAATAGGTTAAGCCGTTTCGGAAGAGTACGGTAACAAACATTGTGACATGGATTTTTTATATATTAGATAGATTAAGTTTGAGTTAGTTTGTGGGAAAAACTAGATATGAGAGAAGTGCTGCAATATATTATAATATACCTAACACTTGGCCCCTAGCGAATATAGGTCGTGTCCTTGCGCGTCTCTGACGACCGAGATGCTATTATATATATCTTAATCTTAAGCTTTGATGATCTGTATAAAAAGAGGTAGGTTTGTTATGGCCCCATACAATAAACGAAAATATAAAAATATATAAATGTATATTAGCTATCAAATCTTAATATATATAAATCTCAAAAATTTTTAATATATATAAATCTCGTCTCTTAATGTTTGTCCTCAATGGACTCCTAAACCACTTAACCGATTATAATAAAATTCGCACACCATGTGCAGTTCGATCCAACTTGAGAGATAGGATAGTTTAAATCTCAAATTATAGTCGCAATTTTTATTTATTACTAATTATTGTCTGTTATTATTTGACAGTCACAATTATCTGTTAACTCCAAATGATTCTAACAGATGTCGATACCTTTCAACTGGGTTGAGTAAGTAATCAATAGATGGCGCTGCTATGGTACATCTACGAACGTGTCATATAAGCTACACTATCTATTTTTCATACCCCTGAGTGAGGCAAAACAACGTTTGCCGGGACAGCTAGTAAAATTATAAATCTATACATTCACAGAATATTGAATTACGTATAATTTAACAAAAGCAATTAAAAAAATATATTTGGGTGACTCCCATTATAACAACGGTAAGGGTTTATGCGCGAGTCCAACTCGCACTGGGCCAATTATTTTAAGGGGTTTAAAATGGACAAAACGACGAGTTGTTATAAATTTGATCAAGCAGGACAGGCAGGACGGTTATTTTTCTATTTGTTTTTTTTTTCTCATTTTAAAACAAATTATCACTAGACATTCAATAACTATTAGTCCTCACAGACGGTAGTTCCTTTATTCAGTCAATTTACAATACATATTATGTCAAATTATATTATAAACCAAAGTCACAGTAATAATAAAATTAAAAGTTCAATAAAGATATTCATTAGTATCTATCATCTTAATATTGATATATTATATGTGTTTACCTTATCACTCGGAAACATACCGCAAGATACCATCTTTTACCGTTTTTTTTTTCAAGAGAATGGTGCCATAATATTTATTAATTATAGTATCGTAAACATGTTTGACTATTATATGTAAGCTATCTTAAAATGTTATGTTAAATCTTCATCATCTGTGACGCCATTTATATAAAGCAAATTTATACAAATAATCAATAGGGTATGATAAAAATGAAATGAAGCCAATAAAAATATAACCTGACATAACTTACATTTTAACAGTCAAATGTACGCGTTAAATAAAAAAAGTTCTCTTTAAACGTCCAATCGAAACACATCGCGTTTCACACAAAAGATCAATCGGTCACCAATATCGGTGCAATAGCTTTATAGCGAAAAACATTTGGACAGTTTAACGCGAAATCCACGAGTTTTTTGCAGCATTGCTTTACTTTTTTACCAATACTCATTTTAAACCTTAGCTCTAGAGGATACAGTCTATTTTCGTTTGCGTACCTACCTGTTAAATTCTGAACCTAAAGTACATTCAGGCAGCCTTTGTGAGCAATTCTCGGTGTTCTACCTTTTATCACGTTCGGGAACCGTTTTGGGTCGTTTAAGAGTTTTTGGAATACTGCGAATACACTTTTGAAACTTTTCGGTTTGTATTTAGTTGGTGTACTAACACAAGTTTGTGTTCTGTGGGCCTGTGAGTGGGTTTTCTTTAAAAGACTTATTGATAATTAATAAGACTTATGTTATTAACGCTAAACCGATGATAATGAGTTTTTTAAAAGAGGGTCTTCAATTAATACATAGACTAGTTTTTTTTCCTGGTAAGAACGAAGGACAACATAGTAGGGAATACGATTTTTTTGAGAACTATAAAATTCAATGCCGTAAATCATCCGCCAACCTTCACTTGTAGTAGTGCCGATATAATAAATTTTAGCCTGTACCTGTACTTTTTCTTGCGTGAAAAGTGTCCCTTCAGTAGGAAAATATAGTGGTTTACTTATGCGTAAGAAAAAGCGGGGCACAGGTTTTTTTTTTCATCACAGAATTCAAATCAATTTATTGTGAATATAGTAATAGTATACAGACAGGTATTCGGTCAAAGAAAAAGTGTAATAAATTCGAAAAGTATATTTGAGCTCACTGATATGCTTAAAAAGCAACGTGAAATACTCGTATATTTATTTTTCCAAATACCAATTTTATCTGCAAAATGTAATTAAAACAGCCATTGAGTGCTCTCGGTTTATTCTGAAAGAGATTGTTATTAAAAAGCAGTCGTAAAGAGCGCTCAAACAAAATAATCCTCTTATGCGCAAAGAGAATTTTAAACATGGAAAGGTCCAAAAATACATACAAGTACAGATTATTAGCTATCTTGTCAGTGAAATCTCGTTTGTTTGTCTATTTGTTTCCAGCTTTTATTATTACTAAGTAGCTTGCATTGAAAAAAAAAATCAAAAACGTTTATTTTGTCAAAGGTTACATAAAGATTAAAAGTAATAGGAATCCAAAGGCTCCCAAAGTAGTTTTAAAAACTGTGTTATGGGAGCCAATGGCTTTTCCCAAGCTTAATCTACGTTAACAGTGAACTTATGCTAAAGTACTATACTGTATTTAAGATAATTTACGCTATTTATACTAAAATAAAATAAAAAAAAATAGACTAAAGCCACAATACTAATACTAAAATATATTAACCGTTAACATTGTGTGTGTGCGCGTGTGTGTATGTGTGTGTGTATATGTATGTGTGTGTGTGTGTATGTATGTGTGTTTGTGTATGAGTGTGAGTGAATGTGTGTGTGTGTGTGTGTGTGGTTGAGTGTGTATGTATGTATGTCAGTGTGAGTTACTTAACTTTAAGATGGTCCAAATAACTCTTGTAGCATTTTTTCCAAACCTAAATAATTAAATTTCTTCAACCAGGTAAGTAAAACCTTTTTCAACTCGTTATTACTATACTTCTTAATTTTGCATTCTTCATTAATTTTATCATATAGCTTAGTCACAATGGAATCGAACTTCTTTTGGGCAAAGGTAGTTCTAGTAACAAGACATGATCAGGTAAATAAGGTGCAGTTATTTTATGGTATCGTCTCATGCTTTCATAAATAAACAATTTTCTTACACTAAGAACATTAGCTATTGAGTATATATCGTCCGTGGGGTGTCTAAAAGGCAAATACAAGAGCACTTTTAATACTGCACGTTGTGCTCGTTCGACTGGCATCAAGTTAGTTTTGGCTGCAGTGCCCCAAGCACAAATGCAGTATCTAGTTATACACTCACACAGTGCTTTGTAAGTTTGTATCACGGTTTTACGTTCAGCAACTGTTCTTAGTGTTTTGAAAATATAAATTAACTTTCTAAGCCTAGGTACTAGGGTCGATAAATGTATGTTCCAGTTAAGTTTATCATCAATATGCACACCAAGGTATTTTATCGACTCCACTCGATTCAGTTGATCACAATTGCATTCATTTGGATTTAAATTTCTATTGCATGGGTAGGTATGTATTTTTAGTTTGGTTATTGGTAGTTGAAAGTTTGTGTGTTAGTTCGTTGGGGTTATTTTAAGCAAAAGTAGACCTAGAAGGCCTTGTGGCAGAACCTTAACATTAATGTGATTTAAATTAATTGTTTAACATGGACACTCTGAAACCGCAATAAATAATTTGACATTGACTTTAACATCATTGGTGAATAAAGTAGCCGTTTGAACGTCAAGGAGTAACATAGATTTTGAACTTATTTGCGTATCCGACGGGAACCGTATCGTTTTCGTAATAAGAAGTAATAGTGTTAATCCAAGGAAATTAACACATAGCACAAGGTCTAAGCTTCTTACTCCAGAGTACGTTAAGTGGTACTTCTATTAAAATTCCTATTAAAAACTAGTGCAGTTTGTCTATAACTTATAAACATCTCATCATTTGCCGTCGCATCCCGTGCAATAGTATCAAAAAGAGACAGGAAGTGTCGTTTAGAGTGGGAATAAAGTGGGAAAACCACGTAATTTACTTAGTGGGGCTTTGCATTTCTTTTCGTTGGAGGGAAAATAAATCTCTTTAAAAGCATATTAAAATTTAATGATTTTGTGTGAACTTAGGAAGATTTGGTCTGAGATCCGCATGTAAATTTTATTTTTCCAATTTGTTTAGTAATTAAAAGAAACAAAACTGTATACATTTAAGTGGTTTTGGTTTGCTAAAAGAAGTGATTTAAAAACAATGATTATTTAAATAACGATAGTTAAAAAAGCAGTATTAAATAATTGGGAATGTGCAAGTTTGGCTTGCTTATGAAGGGTTCCGTACCATTTGTTGTATGGGAGCCCCCTTAAATATTATTTTTTACAATGTTATAATTTAATTTGATAGCCAACATACATTTATGTATTTTGTGAAAGTATTAAGAAGTTTTTTAAACGATCTAGTATTATATCTAGTAGTAGTAGACTACTATCTATACATAAAATGTATTAAATTGAAAAATAAATTATAAATGTAATATTCTTCTCCCATACAACAATGGTACGGAACCCTTCATGCGCGAGTCCAACTCGCACTTGGCCAATTATTGTAATACCTTACACTCGACACGATAGGTTCTATTTAAAGAACACGTTGATATCTCAATTGTTAAAATGCGTCCGTTAGACAGATAAGAGGTCTCGAAGTTCGTCAAAAATAAAAAGAAGCAAAATTTCTTATATACGAGATATCTATTTTTATCCTCAAAAATGTCTCGGCATCCAAAATTGCGTAGAGGCTACGCAAGTATTGCTACGAGACGTAGGCGTCTACGCTAAACCTTAGTTTGATGGGTCCGTAAGACATGCCTGATTTATACCCACTATAATACATGCACATTGCACTAAATTATACAGAAAAATTTACAATCTGTAAGTGGTTGAAAGGTCATGAATGAGTGAATGCGGGATGAATGGGATTTATATTATATTTTTATTATTGTTTTGTTTTCGTGTCATAAATTTTTATGACACAAAAGTTTAGTATATATGAAAACCAATGATGAAATTTATGTCGAAACTACTCAATGAATAAATTTTTCAGTGATGAGTATTTGCTTGAATGGTACAAGTTCTTAGGTAGTTGTTACGATGACAACTCGACAGACACTGCAGAAATAGAAATACCAAAAATAAAAAACTTGAGAGGTATCAAGGGACACCCGGATGGAACGAAACTCCTTCACTGTCAGGATTCATTATTATTATTTACAAAAACTGTATACACTCAACAAAAATAATAATCGTGACACCACACTGTTTAATGCGAAATATAAATAATCTCTTTCTTTTTTGCACTGCAAATGATAAATGAAATAAAAACTATTGTATTTATATTATGTTCTTTTCTTTTCTTCGAAAGTATTTCTTTTTTTTTTTGTATGTTCGTCAGGCTTTCCTCCAACACATTTACGTCGGAGACATTGTACAACAAACACTTTTCACTCACAACAGTTATTGCAAAAAATACTTTAATTAGAAAATAGCAATATATATAAATATATGCTCGTCAGGGATATTTTTGGGGTAAGTAAGGGAAAGTCAGAAGCGTAGAAGGCTTTTTTTTTACTATCTTTTTTGTATTTCTTTTAAATGCGTAAAGTACAAATGTAAATTGGCATATTATTGAAATGTGGGACGTACTTTACTTGTTGTTTACCTGTTGACACAGGCATGAGATGGGTCGCGCATCATATCAAAAGTACACCAAAATGAGTATAAATATTCTTCGAGTAATTCTTTAGATGGTCTTTGAACGACTTTTTCGATATATTTTTCCATATACGATTTATAGCAAAAAAAATGGAATAAACAATATTTTGCCCTCATCTTCACCTTAAGTGAACTACAAAAACCAAATCTGAAGTGTTTAATTTCATAAACCTATAACTTTCATTTTGAACCCCAATGGCTACACCACTGTTTTTTTAACTTAAATTTCATCAATTTTGTAAACTTCTACCGTAATAATAGTCTTTAACTTGATAAATACAGAACATTATATAAAAACTTACACCCTCATCACAAGATCTAAATTCACCCCTGCCAACAAAAAATAAATATTTTTTTATTTTAAATAAACTATACATATTCCAAATTTTATTGCTAGAAATTAAGACAAAGAAGTTTCAAACATATTTTTAGCCCCTTTAACCTTAACGCTTTGGGGTGGAATATTCAAAAATCTGTTTTTAGTACACGTCTACGAACTAAAACAAATACACTCTCGAAATTACTTACCTCTAGAACCAGCCGTTGGGCTCAGCGTCGCCGCATAAATGAGTCAGGCCAAAGATTCTTATGGTATAGAAGAAAGATTAGTGTAAGTAGATAAGTAGTAGTAGGATATGATAGAAAACTTCTTCTTCTTCTTCTTCACCTTATGTGCCCACTTCATGTGGGGTCGGTACAGTATGTACGCTTCTTCCATACATCTCTGTCATTCGTCATCTCTGTATTCACTCCCCTCCTGGTTATATCATCATACACACAATCCATCCATACCTTCTTAGGCCGCCCCCTTCCTACCTGTCCGTCCACACTCATACTCATTGTTTTCCTTGTGATATGGTCTTCCTCAAGTCGTATAATATGACCATACCACGACAACATATTGCTCATCAGTTTGTCAGTAATAGGTGCTACTTTCAGGCTTCCTCTTACATACTCATTCCTAATTTTATCCATTCGCGTCACACCACACATCCATCTTAACATTCGCATTTCCGCTACATGCAATCTTCTTTCATCCGACCCTTTCATTGCCCAACACTCTGACCCACAACACAACAGATAGAAGACTATAGAAGACTAAATGCAAAATTATGATATTGTATAAATATAGTATGACAACTTGTTGGTTCCATTATGAAATCCGTCGGCAAAGTCAGAGGGAGCTGGAGCAGTTATTGTGAGTAATTGCGCAATTGCTACAGGTGGTTTCCACAGGTGGCTGTTGCAAGTTATTAACTCTATATAAGTCCTACCGGTCTACTATGAAGTCTACACTTATTCCATCATAGTTTTGTTGTGTTAGGCTTCAAGAAAAATATGCAAGGGCCGCGCCGTCCTGCTAAATACCTTCCTTTACCCTTTATGTGCAAAGAAACGTACTTATTTTTAAGTTTTTTTTTTTTAATTTCACTTTGATATTTCTGTCCAATGAGAAGTTTTCTGTATACATTTATTCTGCTTCCAAGCAGTATTGTTCAAGCATTACTGTATCTCAGTATGAGCAAAGTGGCCAATCTCTGGTGTCGATAGTTTTTTAAGCCGCTCGAAAGCCTCTGATGTACTAAGAATAACAGTCCGGCAAAAATTCTGGGCAAGACATTAAGACCGAGGACAATAATAATTAGGCAAGAACTGTTTTGACGCATCGCTATATAACTCTCGATGCAATAAAGAAAATCAAATCTTATGAAATAAATATTTATAAAAAAAAACATTTGACACAATTAATTAATCGTAGAATCGGGTTCCGTGTAAATTAGAAGCCGTTCCTTTCCGAGAACAGTGTTACAGCGCCTTCTCAATTTTAGATAGAAAATACTTTGAGGTGTTGTTGCTAACACATTACGTTAAATTAATATCTTAATATATATAAATCTCGTGTCACAATGTTTATCCTCAATGGACTCCTAAACCACTTAACCGATTACAATAAAATTCGCGCGTTAATAACCAATAGTCGTTTGTACAGACGGACTAAAATCGCTATTAAAGATCTGTATACGAAAACCCAGTCTTCTTCTTCTTTGAATGACCTAAGTGGTTAAGCTCTGGTGTCGAGAGTTTTCAAGCCGCCTGAAAGGTCCCTTGGCTTAGTTTAACGGCTGATTGTACTATGACTAACAGCCGGGACTTACATTCGTATCATCTGACCCACGGTAGCGCCCAGATAAAAATGACACAAGAAGGACGACAGTCTCGTGCATCGTCACCCATCATCATTATCCACTTCGACCGTTGCTTAGCTTCGATAATCGCGTCTGATCATCTTTGCTAGCCGAGCTACAGGCGCTAATCTCAGCGGGAACCTCTGATTCAAAATCGTTTAAAATGGTTGTTTTCTGTTACATTTTTCCTCTCGATATTGTTTGAGGTTCTCGCTCGCATAAAGCCAATTAATTACATCTTACCGCTGTATTGACGACCTGTCGACTGGTTTCCCTGAAGAATTAGCTCGGCTCTGTATTCTTTAGACGTTTTATTTTTATTGCTGAGTAAAATAATATTCAACTTTCTAGTTTTCAGTCTATATTACTTTAGTCAGCTGTCCAACCAATTATTTAATTCTGGCGTGGTAGTTCAACATCTCAATAGCTTTAAGCGTTCAATGCAAAGAAAATCTCCATGTGTTGCTGATGTACCCAGAAAATACTTTTAGTAAATTTATTCGAACTTATTTCGAATATCATTCATATTTCTATGTATAGTTTTAACTCATAATTATATCCAGAAATCTGTATTCAATGATTTTATTCTTCGAACAGTAAATCATAAAAGTCAATATATATAAGAGTTTAAAGTATAGTAATTGCAATATTTTTTGAAATTATTTTGAATTTAATTAAACAATAATTTGATATTAGAGCCAGCTCGCCTCACAGACGGAATGTCTCCACTTGTTGCAGGCTACACCGAGGAGCAGCCTTCCACGCAGTTCACGGCGCAGCTACCGCGCGAGCTGAGCCCGGGCCGCAGCGCTCAGCCGGCGCTTCACTCTGTCTCCTACGCTCTTCTCCAGCTCTCCGCTTCCGAGTCTGACACGCCCTTCCTGCAGCTCGTTTCTTCCCCCGCCCCGGCGCCCGCGCCACCCCCGCTGCCTCCAAAGTCCAGCGCCATGTGCTACACCAGCACCGGCGCGCTGCTCTCCTTGCCACCCAAGAAGAAGGACATCTACCGGCCGTACTGCCTGGAGCAGCGCGCCGCCGCCGCGCACCTCGGCCGCGCCGAGGAGGACCTCAACGCGGCGCACGCCATCCTTGACCTCAGCCAGCACGCAGTGTTCTTGACCCCACCGCCGGCGCCGGCACCGCCCGCGCCTCCACCCCCCGAGCCCGCTGCGCCCGAACCCGCTGCACCCGATCCACCCGCCGAGCCACCGCTCTCGCCGCCGCCTAGCGCCGACCGCCCGCGCGAGACCGTCGCGTACACCTACGACGCCTTCTTTGTCAGCGACGGCCGCTCCAAGCGACGCAACTTCGCTAACGCTCCACTCGAGTGCGCCGAACAACCCGAGCCCAAGTCCAAGTACACGTGCAGCGAGTGCGGTAAGCGGTACGCGACCTCCTCGAACCTGTCGCGGCACAAGCAGACGCACCGCAGCCTCGACTCGCAGGCGGCCAAGCGGTGCGGCGAGTGCGGCAAGGCGTACGTATCGATGCCGGCCCTCGCCATGCACGTGCTCACTCATCAACTATCTCACGTGTGCGGTGTGTGCGGGAAGCTGTTCTCGCGGCCGTGGCTGCTACAAGGTCACCTGCGCTCGCACACCGGCGAGAAGCCGTACGGCTGCGCGCACTGCGGCAAGGCATTCGCGGACCGCTCCAACCTGCGCGCGCATATGCAAACGCACTCGTCCGACAAGAACTTCGAATGCACGCGCTGCCACAAGACGTTCGCACTGAAGAGCTACCTCAACAAGCACCAGGAGTCGGCGTGCACGCGCGACGACGACGGCGACGGCGAGTCGCTGCCCGAGCCTGACGCGGCCGGCGGGTAGCGCCTGCCTCACACCCAGGGACCGGAACCGACCACTAACGGTTCACTCTTAACCTAAAGTATTAATATGAATTTAGCTTTTTAGATTAACGTAATTTTACAACGAAACAGGCGCGCGCCGTCCTATCGAGGCGGACGCGCCTACTCGAGCAACGTTTCGCATACAACGAATAAAGTACGACCCCGTAGCGCCGTCGCGGCGACGCGGCGATAGACGTCCCTTAAACTAAACGTGTACATAGTCGTCGATATAATTATACCCTTATACATAGAAGTAACAAAATGTGAACGAAACTAATATCTTTTGTAGGTGATTTTTACAAGCGCAATGTAGGTTAGAGAGTTAGGGTGTAAGTGATAGTCGAGACGCGAGCGCCGAGCCGGACGCGAGTCGCCCGGTGGACTCGCCGACTCTATCCGTCCGAAGCGGCGCGCCGGCGCCGCGCGTCGCCCACTGCCGCGCCGCTGCGATCCGGCGCCGGCGCGCCCCCGCCGCCACCGACCCGCGACAGTGCCTTAGCGGCGACCGTGCGCGCCTCCGCCCTGTCACTAAGTACTCACAGGTATTTTACTTCATAATTAGACGATATCTTACTAACGCTAGAGCCCCATATTCGTTTCCGGTACACCGTGTGAGAAGAAGACATGTTGTAATATAAGTATGCATCAACATACGATACGCGTGTCCTATTCTGCACCGCACACAAGATCTTAAAAAAAAAATTTCTCCTTGAATTATCTCAAAGAGTATTTACTGGTAGAAAGTGACAGGGCAGCGCCACAACTCAGGAGCATGCCTTTAGTTGGAGCGTGTGAGGAGTCAAGTATAAGTGGCAATAAAGAAGTAACCTAGATGTAAGGTAGGCTAGGCTAGAGGGAGCACGGGGTGCTCGGAGTGTGGGTATCGAAAAGCAATAATAATGTAGGAGGAAAGTCGCGCACCAGTCGATGGACAGTTGCTGACTTTTAATATTTCTATATCTTAGCTGTAAAGTAGTTCACCGTCGGCCCTGGCGGACAATCAGATATAAATCGGTTTAGTTTCCTAGACTTAACTACATTTAGTCCTTGCTTTCAATTTAACGACGATTTGTTTTTGATTACACTAGTAAAATTATAAAATTACACAATAATATTGATATAAAAGCTAACTGGATATAAAATAACATCGTTAGCTAGTTGCCATCATTGTCGAATCTGAACATCTGAATATTATAACGTTAATTCAACAACCCGTCTCTAACCATGTACATATATACCAGTGCGAATCGGGAGTATTCTTGTATACCTTTCTACATATCTAAAGTTTACTATACATTATATTCCAAAAAATAATATGTGTTCAGGCTTGCCTTATGACAAGTCATTATACGGGTATTTGGTACGCCTCTCCCGACTCTAAGTGTTATGTCTATAATCAACTCAAACTACTTATCGACCAATAGGTAGCCAGGCCGACGTCCCTATTAGACACTCTTTTAATGGTGCCTCATGTCAATTCCTCATTAGTGAATTTGGTTTCACCCTGTCAATTAAACTCAATCTCTAAGGTTGCAGTTCCTAAATTTTCAAATTCCAAAATCAATTAGCCAATTAAAATTAAGTCAATGATTTGTAGATCCTATTTACATTTGGGTAGTTACTTGAATCGTTTGACAGCGGATTGTTCAGTTACATTAGCAAGAGGCACACGAGTCTAATATTGATATATATTATATATTTACAGTAATAATAGTAGTCAAGTAGTGCCACATTAACCTTCCTAGTTATTCCTAGTTTCTTCAAATAATAGGTACTAAATATATCCACCGAAAAAATAACTTTATATTTTTACAAATTAGGCTTTATGGAAATGGTTGCGCGAGAAAAGCAATATAATGTAATCTAAAAGCAATATTAGTTAAGTAAAGTTTTTTAAGATTTTGTAGAATTTTAGATGTTTGGTGCTTTGGAGTACCGAATGGATGATATTTACTGAAACGAAAAACTTGGAATATAGGTATTTTATTCCAGATTTTATAACAAATATGCTTAGTATATCTGTAGTATTTATTAATCTATCCCGTTGTGTTACATATGTGGTCTTTCTTCTTCCCTTTATCCTAGTAAATTAACCTTACTATATAGGTAGATATCTAAACTTTATTATACTCTTTTCGCATATTCCCTTCCTTAATATATTCTTAAGTATCACTATTCTATATAGCCCCATCTTGATTAGGTACTTATATAGTAGAAAATATTATTATATGCAAAAGTATTGGCTTATTGGAATTAATATAACGTATAAATGAAAAACATATTTTATTCAAAGTATTTATACTAACTTTAACTGTAATAATATTAAAAAAATGGTAACGTAAACCAAACCAACTTATACACAAAAATATATACAAGATTGTAAATACGTCCTTGTGTACCAAATTTCTCTTCTTTACAATTTTTTGAGCTGTAGTCAAACTTACGTAGAATGTATCAAACTAAACTATTGTTAATATTAAAAAATAGCGACCAGAGGATACGTAGTTTTTAATTAGATTTATGTAGTTAATATAATTACTTAGTGAAATGCAATAGCTTAGATGATAGTGAAATCGATATAAACATTCCGATTCATGTATAAAGTACATTAAATTTGCCTCGTACATTTTTTTTAACTTAACGACTAAGCGTTTAGTTATCTACAAAAAGTATTCATAAGCAACGAACTATACTGGGGCTAAAGAAACTGAATAAAAGCCACCAACTGTAGACAAAAAAAAAACAAAATAAGCAATGAAAACAAGCTGTGCCTCCTGCAGTGATATATTGTCCAAAATAGCAATACGTACTAAGCAATATTATATTTAAGACAGTATAAGTAGTAGTTAACCTAGGTAAGTATTAAAGCAATATTACGAATACAAGCAATATGAAAGCAATATCTTTTTGAATAGAATTAGTTATGTCTTGTGACTTTATCGATAGCGACATTATTATGGCTAATTAGTAGACTGCAATCGTGATATAGTATTTTAATATTATTATATTTCGTTACAAAGTAATTGCTTAAGATTTAAAATTGAATATTAGTTTAAAATGAAACGACAAATTTTGGTATATTACATGTAATAATATGAGTATACAATTAAAAATAATTAAATATAACTTTGACAACCATTTAACGACAACCTTATTGGGAGATAAAAAACATATTTCGGCAATGCTTACAAATTGGTTACATACATATGTAGCTTTTTAGTGTTAAAACTATTTGGTCAGTCGTTTCATAGAGCAATTCTACGCGTACAAACCTTTGCCTAGACATACTACTTAGACAAAACTGATCGAATATTTATTTCGACAAGGTTTGAAATATACACATTTTACGAGTATGTCAAGAGAGGTGTAGGGATATATTAGTAACTTTGCAATCCAATATTTAAAAACTTACGCAAAGTGAGAGTATATAATTATATAACTGAGTAAGACACTATTGAAAAAGTAAAAAAAAACACAATTTGTATGAAAGGAACTTTGCATTGCACCTGGTGGACTCAATATCGTAACAATTAAACTATTACAAGCTTACTGGTAACTTACACAACACTTAATAAGGGCGTCTTCTTTACACATGAACAAAAAATTACTGAAATAAATTTCTTATTCACGAAAAAAAACAGCTTTTGCAAGCAAAGTTCTGTAATCCGGCAATTCCATAAAATATGCCAGGAAATGAAGGAAATGCAATTTTAATTGGATTCACGCTCGTCATCATGAAGCCTGTTCTTTGTATACTCAGTTATATACCAGACCTCACCAGCTCGCGATAAAACATTCGAGAATATTCGCAATCAGAATATATAGAAGCTGACCTAGACACAAGCGTGCTGTTCCGGCTGGTACACTCACTAGCCAAGTTTTGGAGTACTACTCGGAACTCACAATTCAGAGTCAAATGGTTCGTAGTAATATAATTGTAACTTTTACGGTCGGCGGTCTACCGTCCTATTACTGCTCGAATATCCGTCGAGCGTGAACGATGCAGTTTACAGATATTGCCTTGTTTTTATTACTGTAACATATATATATAACTATATATTTGGTAATTCACCGCGTGTCGAAACAGATAACATTTTATTAGGCTCATTACAGAATATTATCGAGATTGTTACGGATTTGAGAATCATAAGACGTATATTTATGCTCGTTTTTCCTTGAAATTTCTTCTTCTATCTTCTTTCGAATCTGTCTCGAGAATTTAAGGCGGTTATGTGCTTCAGAGTTGAAAGATCGACGCGAGTATATAAGTGATAGCAAGATTGTCATTTACGCTGCAATCTATGCGCATCACGTTGTGTTAGGCCACCCTTACGTGTCAATACATGGTAAATATGCGTGTACTCGCGGCTCTGAAACACGCTTGTTATAGGTTAAAATCGTATATAATAATGTATGGATATTGAGACAACGATATGAAAATGGAAGTATTACAACGAACGTTTGTTTAGCATTTATTTGCACAACGAATTATGTTTAGGATTAAATTGTAATCGAGGTGTCTGCGACGAACCGATTGTTATTTTAATGTTTAAGTAAATTGTGCTGCATATTTATTTAGTTTTAGGAAGTTTTTAAGGAATGTAATGTAGCCTTCGTTGCGGACACTTATCGACGTCGGATATTCAATATCCAGCAATTTCGGTCGTAATAATCAACTTAACTTGCGTCGAAAGCAAAAAATAGGCTAATATTATTGAGCAGTTAGATTAAGCCAGTAATTGTTTAATAGAGGAAATTATATTTTATATGCGTGCTCTAGTTTCTGCGCCGGAAATTTTTCCGAAGATATTTTTGCAATTTTTGAGTACGTAGCTTCGACATTTGAGTCCGTACATATGTATGATTGTGTAAGTAGACATAGGTCGCCTGCGAAGGGCTCTAAGCTAGCGGTAGTGTTAGTATACAGTAGAGGAACGTGATTAACATGTGATGTGTTGCAAGTATTGTAGATAGATAGTTCGTGGAGGTGACTAGAGTGTGCTGTAGTTTGGCCACGGATTACAATATTATCTAGGTATTATAACATGGCCTTACGAATTTTCGTCCAAGTGAGATGTGACTCTAGATTAAATAGATTACGTTAGCATTAAAGTATTGTACGGAAATAGGAGTAGATTCAGTAGTTTTGAAGTACCTATATTAATCAGCTTGCAATACATGGTAACAGTATTTGTGATCTATTAAGTATTCAAGAAGAATTCTGTTTCTTTTTTTCAGAAATTAGTTATTAATTCTTTCGGTACGAAGACACTAATTGTAGAAAAATAATATCAGATATTAAATAATAATAGAAGTAATTTCAAGGTCTTGGTAAAACTGGCGTTTACAATATTCAGTAAGAATACCTATTTTGCGTGTAAGTACGGTTCGTATTTTCTGTCATTTACGAAAATAATTGTCTATGTAATAATAAAATGTTTACATAGACAATTATTAGTGATAAGTTATACGTAGGTTTACTACTTCACTTCTAGAGTTGCCAACTTATTTTACAATATATAAAGTCCGAGTGGAAAAAACAAAAGAAAACTCCAAAAAAGAAGATCTTTTTATTTTTAATATATATTTTGTGCTTCTCGCTTCCCAGCCATGTATACCATTATAGTAAATGATAATTTATGTACATGTATTTATGGCCAACATTAAACAATATAATTGAAAAAGCAGTATAATGCGATTTTAATAGTATAGTTGGCAACTCTGATCTCATCTTTCAACTCATCTATCGTATGAGTGGTAGATTTAGGAGAAAAATAATGCATTGACAGAAATTAGGCAGCCTACATGGCATTACCACTAACCAAAGTAACTTTTTAAATTTGTTTTTATCATAATCGATAAGTTTTACATAGTAGGGTAGAGTGGTTTAAGATTGCGCGGTCGATAAGAATGCGCGGGCGTTCCTCTGCAGAACAGGAGTGAAGTTCACAGCTAACGTCAATTGTGTTTTGAAGTGTCAGGGGCACGCGTCTTTACTCCGCAAAAATATTTTACTTAGCTAGGATATCTATGGAATTAGGTTAGTTTGAAGTTTTTTGCCTACTTTGATGTAATTTTCTTTCAATTTGATCGTAGTGTCACTTATTATCAAGAACTATTTTAGAAATTGTTGATATTGTCGGCGCGAGTAAATTCAATTGAGGAGAAGTTTTGACCATTTTGATTCCGATAGATTTAGATAGATGGCTTCCTAATGACGGTTTGTTAAAAACGGGCTATCGTGTAAGATTGCGCGGTGGGGGGTTGTTTAATATTGCGCGCGCAATCTTAGACACCCAATTTTAAAATTAGTTTAAAATATTAAAAATAACTAAACTATGTTACTCCTACTGCAGAATGTCAACATCTAGAAGAGAAAGAACATCAAATCGGAAGATGTTCCTTCTTAATAGAAGAAGCACGAAAACCTATCTCAGATGGCGAGAGTAAAATCGAAAAAGAGCCGCAAAATCTCTTGGTATGGCGGAATCTTCACTACTAGTGCGATTGAATAGATTCACTTCAGTGACTAGCTTGGGCGGATATGACCCTACGTTTTCTAAAGAAGCGAAGAAAGAGTTTTGTGATTATTTAACTAAGTTCGATGACATGATGTATGTATGGCATGACTGCGGAAGATCTAAGACTCTTAGCCTATGAGTATATGAAAAACGTGCAGTGAACAAAATATCGAGTGCAGAAAGAGGAACCAACGTCACAATTGTAAAAGCCATGAATACTGTTGGTCACTTTGTTCCACTTGCATTCATTTTTAGAAGGAAGAGGAAGAAGGTTTATTCAGAACCTATCGTTGAAGTGGATTGAATGTTTTCAGTCCAAGGAATGGTGGCATGAGAAATGCACCACCTATTGCAGCGGTGTGGCGTTTACTTGCGATTTTTACCTAGATTGATTGTTTAAAATAGCGCGCATTCTTACAAACCCCTGCGCACTCTTATCGACTTTAGTGCGCAATCTTATCCACCCGCTAGTGTAAGAATGCGCATTTCCAATTTTTTGTTTTTCCGTTCATAGTGATAAAAGTGTTAAGATTTCATTAACAATACTTTCCAATTATGTTACCTAATGATTAAGGTCTAAGAATATATGAAGTTGATTTCTCTAAGATTTTTTATTATTTTTTTATCGCTGCTCAATCGTTAAGTGCGCGATCTTAAACCACCCTACCCTAAGTAACAACGTCTTTATGATATTTTGTTGTATTTTAATTAATAATACTTGTAGTCTTCATAAGTAATGATGTATTGACTTTTTATTATTGTTTTATCACATTTTTTATTAATTAATGTTATGATAAAAATATGAGTAAGTACACATACGAGTATAAGCAAATTAAAGACCAGTTGTTGTAATTTTCTTACGTACAGTCATATACTAATAAGACAACCAGTTTTGTAACAATTAGACGTACATATGTAATATACTTACTAAAAAAGTACACAATACATGCATTAAAGAACTTTCAGCCTTCTCTTTGAAAAACAATATTAACATATTTTTTTATTTATATATATTTTGATTTTAAACATTTAACTATACTAATCTTAAAACTACTTCTAGATTAAATTGTTATTTAGATTAGCTCTATCTCACTTGTACTTAAACTCGAAGTGAATTTTCAAAGGGGTCTAAAAGAAATTTTAAGTTCAGGTAGCATATAACTTTTAAGTTCATTGGTATATGTGTTTTGCATATCGATGCTTAACTATATTATTATATACCTATTTAATTTCTCTAGTTTAATTTAACCAAAAAGAAATAAGTGAAAAAAATATTATTAATAGGTATAATTTATTGATATCAACCTTTAAACCAAAGAGCTACTATTAAACCATTTAATTGGTTAGCTGTAAATGGTAACTGCTAGTTTATAATACATTATACACATAATATCTATTTTATACTGTCGCATTATAATTTTTATTCTTTTTAAGTAATACTTATTTCATTATCTTTAAGTAATAAAAAATTTCTACCTATCTTCTAGGTATATTGATTTATATCTATCTTAATTTGTCATTGTCTATCATCGAGTCGTAATTTATGAACTTATATTTTTGTCGTGAGTGCTGTAAATTAATCAATTTACTTAAAGTACCTATTGAGAATTCCTAAAACAACCTCAATACGTCATTGTCTATCATCGAGTCGTAATTTATGAACTTATATTGTTGTCGTGAGTGATGTAAATTAATTAATTTACTTAAAGTACCTATTGAGAATTCCTAAAATGAACTCAATACTTCATGAAGGCCGTTCCATTGTAGTTATCCCTACAAACGACTTTTGTATTAATAATTTGCGGGAAAATGTCGCTGTACTAACGTGCAATCATATCACTGCTCTACAAAAATGTTGCTCTGGATTTAATCACAACCCTTTACATTTGCATGTTCTCAGATTACGAATATATACATACCTACTAATGAAAGTTTTCAATGTGCTCACGTCTAATATTTAGGACAATTATTTGCTTGTTAAAAATAAAATTAAAATTATCAGTCCTTTTATTGGGAAAAATGATATTGTCTATGAATAGGCTACTTAAAATCATTTTGCTATAATGCTATAGTATAATAGCATAGGTAACAAATAAGTTTTTTTTTTTTTTATATTTTGTTAACATATATATTTTTTAAACCTGATCATTATATTCAATATTTCAAGCAACGTTCCTACAAGGCATGTCACTTTTTTACAAGGTAGAAGACATTTTTAAATAATTAGTGTACCTACTTATTTAAATCTTTAGTGCTATCATCGCAGCGGAAGAAAAAAAAACATTTAAATGTTTCTTCTACTACAGTGGAATTCCGCATAGTAACGCCTGAGGTTTTGTTACTGAAGTTACCTGTGAATCACACATTTCACATGAATAAGTAATAGGTAAACTACAACTATTATGTATAATAGAAGTTAAAATTTCAGCTAGTACCCCTGGCTATTAGTAATTATGACTTCCAAGTCAAAATATATTGTACTTGGTGAAAATTGACACCAAATAGCATATATTTAGTTATAAGTAGGAATACGTAACGACCAAAACCGCCACAAACATCGGTTCGTGACATTGACTATGGATTTGTGTTTTAATACGTATCGCGACCAATAAATGTCATTATTTCAATTTCAATGAAGCTTATTGGAACGAAGTTTCTTATCGCGCGTTGTGAAAGGGGGCTAGACGGAAAAAATTCTTACGAAAAGTTGTCACGACACTTTTTGCGCAAGGTATGGCAACGTCGCATCTCCAAAATTTGTTCGGAAGTCAAATACGGCTATCAGTGAAAGTATTCACTAATTGGCAACAGCGCCATTCATTTCAGGTGGAGTTGCGATTGAGTCTACTGATTAAGTTTATATTACAGTGTATTTGTTAATAATACAAAATATTATTATAACTTAAAAAAAATATTACAATTCCTTCTCTAATTAATCGAAAGGAACTTCGTTCCATCCGGGTGTCCTTTGACACCTCTCAAGATTTTTAGTTTAAAATATATGGCATAAACCAAAAAGCTTCCACGTCTTGCTAAGTTAATTTAATTGCCACAGTTTCAAGTTCAAGTTTTTTCAAGTCAAAATATTATATGTTTGATTCATAATATGTATCATTAAAAACTGTTTTTTTTTGACAGCATATTACTGAACATATACAGCTTAAGTATTTTATTTCATATATAATCAGTTTCAGATTATACATGCTTTAGTAAAACGAATTTATGTTACTACTAGGTGTATAATATAACTTTGCTTACTGGTCGTATTCTTTAAATTTAAATTAACATTTTTAAGAAAGGCAACACCACTTAAACGTATTTTTGCTTATTTTTAGTTTTATAATTAACTTAGCAGCTAAGTCACTCATATTTCAAAGTCCTGCATAGATTGTCAATTTTAATTCATATTCCTTCCTGACATTCAATTACTATAATTATATTATAATAACGAATAAGAAATTACAAAATTACTAATGAATGAATATAAAGTAATAACCAGTAGATTACTTATTTAATAAACCTACTTAATTGTTACTGGATACATTTTAGACAATAGAAGATCGTAATTTAGTTTTGTAGTTTTTTATTTCTATTTAATCTTTACAGCTTCTCAAGAGATAGTTTAAACCTTTAGCTTACGTGTGAAATAATATATTTATTTCACGCTAGAAAAACACTATTAGAAAAAAAGCAAAATAATTAAGCTCGCGTCTCAAATGGAAATACATTGCTATTTTACGTTTAATTTGACTAAATAATTATTAGCCTAATTTACCAATGTACTTTCTAAAAATTCTATGAATTTCATAGTTACGAAAAACAAAGCTGTGATTCTGTTCTTTGTTTTAATTATAACTGTAGTAAAATTAAAATTTTGAGTAAGTTTTGACATTAGAAAAACCTCACATACTATAAAGTCAAAAGCGTTGGTTTGTTTTGATTGCATTTGCAAGCAGAAT
Organism: Mellilla xanthometata; assembly: GCA_035578125.1. Classification (NCBI taxonomy): domain Eukaryota; kingdom Metazoa; phylum Arthropoda; class Insecta; order Lepidoptera; family Geometridae; genus Mellilla; species Mellilla xanthometata. The sequence goes on from JAPUBQ010000003.1 coordinate 4,838,286, forward strand.
TTTGACGAAAGTAGATTATCAATTTACGTCATTACTAAGTATGACAACAAAATTAAGTGTAGTTGAACAAATAAAATGGCTTAACTTCCGATAAACATAATAACTCGTATTCGAAAAAACAATCCACGGTTGTTCTTAAAAATACATTAACTATCGCAAAAAGAAATTGAGAAATAACTCTGTTTTTTTTTTTATTTTAAAGAAGTATTTTTAAAGAAGTTTTTTTGCACTTAAAGAGTTAATCAATCAAGTAGTATTCAATGTCATACTGTCTGTAGACATGTGTCTGTATTTCTTATAGTTTTGCCAAAGTTGACAGATTTTCAATTGAAAGTCTGTTACTTTTATCTGACAGTAAAAATATAATACATTCTCAAATTCTTCTTTCGAAAGCACAAAATAAGTCTACTTAATTATGACTAAAATCAGTGGCTATTGTAAATTCCATAGCGGTTTGTGAGTATTTCTTAATGGTCATTTTAAAATCATTGACATTTTTACATTTACGGGAGTAGATTTTATAAAACTCAAATGGAATGTAAATTTGTCAGTACACTATTCTCGTACTTTAATTGTTTCAGTTGTGGAAAAAGTTTTTCTTAAGCTATTTACAATTGCAAGATAATTATTTACACATTTGATTTAAATGTAATACACAATAATAATGAAAAAGCGTGTTTTAGAGGGTCATGTTAGAAATTAACTAGGAAAAACTAGTAGCTCTCCGAATAGTAGACCTTACGGACACGATTTTAATCGAACTTTAAGACCTTCACACCATAACAATAATTGAATAAAATAAATGATAAATGATCAATTTAATTTTATGAATATGATATTTAATCGCTCTGCCAAATATAATTAAAATCGACCAGTGAATGGCGTTGCAGTAAATTTACCATCCCCGAGTAACAAACGACGACTTAAAAATATATTGATCAGAAATACGTTTAAATCAAGTTTGCCAAGAGAGAAACCTAATTACGGCTTTTACGCAAGAACCAAGATACAAGTATATAACACAATAGGTACAGACAGATAAAAGCAAAATTGGCCTATTGTACCGAGATCAGCCGAGCCGTTCAATTTTGAGCAAAGCGCTCGCCGGGCGGCAATGGATATTCCACGAAAGAAACTCATACAAAATCAACAATTGACAATATTGTAATTATTATCTAAAGTTATCTCTAACGATTCTCGATAATATCATTGTCTACACAAAAGTAACATTTGTTTGAATTTCTTAATTACATTTAGAAGCACATTTTAAATTTTAAATCGATTCTTTTACAACAATTTACCTGTAGAGTGAATTTTACGTAATTGTGTTTTGGAACTCTAACGGAATATTAGAACTTAATATTGGATGCAAGATGATAAACAGAAAAAACATAGCCCTATCGGGATCAAATTTTTTTTTAAATATGCTATTTTGCTCCCAAAGCGTACTTTGCACGCTTAGCTCGCGCGGTGAATTATTTTGTGCGATATCCGTCAATTACTTATTTATTAACAACCTAGTAAATAAATACCTTTTGTCCTCAAAGTTAAATGCGCAAGTGATCCATCGCAGTGTAATGGAGCTAATTTTGATAATTTGTGTAGCAGTGATATATGAAAGAACCCAGAAACGGGACCTGAGAACCTCAGAGATATCTTTTATAAGAGAACGTATCTTGACGAGCCTCAAGAGTTTTGAGTCTTAACTATTTTGTAATCAACACCCAACTCATCATATCGCTACAAAATATCGAAACCGAAGCCGATCTATTCCACCTTCTACCATTTGACACCGACCGTGACCACGGACACTTTATAAACAAATATATACAGACATATAGAGCACAACAAATGAGATTTAGCATTTTGGAATAAAGAAAAACTTTTTCCCTGACCTTATTTGATGTGTGAATTTGTAATTTATAGATTTCGTTCTTATTTGTTATACACTATGTTGACCTATATTTTATGCTCAGTCTCTCGTCGAATGCATAAAAACAATAATAACTAATTTGACTATATTGGATTTGGATTGTACACGTCATTGATATGTTTTTAGCTTTATCAGACAGAACTTTGGAATATTTGTTGCGCGTTTTGTACTTGGTAGTCTTTAGATTATGTTTACGTTGTTCCTAAAATAAACGATTGTAATATACAATAATGTGTTTCTTTTTACCTTAGTTTTAATAGTAATCTTGTTCTAATATATATCTTAATATAGTAGTAGATAGGCGTATCTATACAAACATCATCTGTACAAAGGTTCTTTACCTAGGCATTATAACTATAATAATTTACGATTGATAACATATTAGTATTGTATTTTATATACTATAATGTTGCTTTACTAGGTTATTTCTGTTGTATTATTTATTTGGTACTTTATAGAGTCTTTCACAACGATTTTTTTTTACCTATCAACCACTTCGATCCCTCATAAATACATGTACCTATAAATCTAAGTAGTTACTATCATAAAATCAGGTTAATGAATATTTAATAAACGATAGATCATTTTGTTTTGTGTTCTTTTTAATATATTTGCTAAATTATAAAATGACATGTAGGTAAGTACTAAAGTTTAATCTTTTCTCTGAATAACTTATGGATCACATAGGCACTCCCATCTTTGTAATACATGCAACCTTATGATATGTTTGTACAAATCACGGGACGAAGTCTCGGATTTGTAAAGTGTGCATGGGATCGAAGACAACACGCCGAGTCTCTTCATATTTGATACTAACAGCAAATCGTCCCGGCTTCGCACGGGCTAAATAATCTATGTTGCAACGAGAAACAAAAAATGTAGCTTCCCAACAGTAACAGAATTTTTCAAATCGCTCCAGTAGTTTCTGATTCTATTCGCGTCAAGAAAACAAACAAACATAAAATCAAACATACTCGGTACAAAAATTGGTATAGAGTCTATAGAGTATAGAGTGACCTTAGAAACATACGCGCTAAAATTTTATTGCCATAATCTTACAAATTCTACCATTTTGCTAGATTTCGTTGTATTTTTTTATAGTTAAAGGAAAATTGTTTAATTAAAATTCACTTTTTAAACAAATATCTGCAAATACACAAACTATATATTATTATATAAACTATGCAAAGATATGACAGTGTACGTGTCATCTCACACAACATTTAGTTTTGAGCATTAGAACTAATTGTTATATTAAAAAATAATAATTTCACGCGAATGGATAACACAGATGTGTGCAATGAAAATAGATATCATATAACGTAGATAAGTAAATAAGATAATTATTTTCATACACACAGCCAATATGTTATATTAATTATACGTTTATGATCTGATATCATAACTAAATCAATGTCAAAGATCACGATTAGATAACTAAATATTAGAAAAAGTTATTAGTTATTTATATATTTTTTCTCTGTGCACCAAATTTCGATCAATAATTATTTGACTTACATATGTCATTGGGAAGTATGGCAACCCAGTAGTTTTACAAATTGCATGGTACGACGTTACCGTCGTCGTAATGTCGCAAATAATGAAAATATGTGTTTCAATTGGCGTCAGTGAATAGTGAATGAATGATAAATCGAGTGATACTGAAAATACGCATATTTTATGCACTGAAACGGAATTAATTCTATCGGGCCTGGACGTATGCCCCATGCGGCGGGTGGTACGAGCGCAGTGTCTCGACATCCGGCAGGATCTACAGACGTGCAATGGCTGTGAATTGTTACGGGGAAGGCAGCAACAGGCTGATCCTGGAGGCGGATCAGCTAATATCGTTTATCGAGCGGGGTAGCACGGTCATTAAATTTTTTCCGCGCAAGCGCCCGGAGCGCCGCGCTTTGTTTGTTCGCCGTGAGACTCACCAGGTCATCTGGTCCCGTCAGAACTCGCCGTTAAGACATGCCTTCGAGGGAGCCCTCGACATCCGCAACATCAAAGAAGTCCGCGCCGGAAAATCGTCCAAGGACTTCGATCGATGGCCAGATGAAACCAAGCGCTTAGAAACATCGAAATGTTTCAGCATCTTCTACGGAACTGACTTCAAGTTACGCTGCATCTCCGTTGCCAGTAAGTGTACCGCTTTATCACTGTAATTTTAAACTTGCTTATTGACATTATAATTTCTGGAATATTTTGACAAGTGGCCTTAAATATCTGAGTCATTAGTCCAGAATTTTGAGTTATTGATTTGGAAATAAACCATTACTTTAACCAACAGCAGTCGGTGAATTCTTACTGAAAACATCACTATTTATTTATGTGTTTGGTGTGCAATATGGTTTGTTAGTTTTATAATATGCTAAAATTAAGAAAAATAATGGCTCGGTAATTGTGGCAGATAAGTAATCAACATAATACTTCTTGCATAATGCAGTATACCTATTTTATTATCTTTACCAGAAGGTACATTGTGTCATTAAATTCAAATTTATAAGTCACTTCCACGCCACATTATAGATTTTTTTGTAACTTAGTCGCTCGATATTTTTTATTTTGTGGCTGTATGATAGATTTGATGTCACTGTAGTTTTAAAGAAAAATATCTTGAAACTGAAGGGTGGGTTTAGCCTACTTTTTAAGGTTCTGTACTTATTACTAAGCCTCCATTGTCTGTCTGACACCAGGCTGTATTTCTTAATAAAGATGAAATTTTCTCAAATTATGTATTTCCATTCCTGCTATAAATAATAACAGCAAATACTAAAAATAAAAGAATATTAAGGGGGTCTGTATACTAATGTTTTTTCTTATTTATTTTGGTCAATATCAATAATGGCTCTTAAAATTTTCACAGAATAGGTATTTATGTAGTTATCTTACAAAATATTTAATTACATATTTCATTTAAAAATAAATTAAAATTAAATTAATTAATGATTTTATTTAAATTTATCATCATGGGGCATCACATTTTTTTAGATAATAATACTTCATGCGTAAATTGCATTTGGCCAATTAAAAAAAAAACTGCTATCAAATCTTAGTCATAAGCAACGTTAATAGGATAGCAATTATTGATTGCAACACAGCAATTTTTACTGACCAGCTGTGCCATGTGGTGCTACCCGCATTACTCCGGGACAAAAGTAGTAAACCCAGAATGAAATGTGTTAATCCAAGGTTTAACACATTGTCATAGTAAATCTCATAAAAATCCAACCATTGGAGTGTGAAGGAGTAACATAAATTTTGAAGTTATTTGTGCATCCCACGGGAACCAGTAATATTTATGGGATAAAAATTAGCCTGTGTGTTAATCCAAGATCTAACCTATCTTCATATTACTTTTCAGTACCTGGTTGACCGTGTTTTGCTCGGTATTGTTTTTTTTTATATGACATTTTCAAAAATGATTCCTAGCTAAATTGATTTATCACCACCGAAACCCTCGATATACTAAATTACATGAAAATCGTTGGAGCCGATTCCGAGATTCCAATTATATAAATATATAGGTATATACAAGAATTGCTCATTTAAAGATATAAGATAAGATAAGATTATAATCAGTGCAGGTGTTGGATTGTGAAGGAGTAACATAGATTTTGAAGTTATTTGCACATCCCACGGGATTCAGTAGCCTATGTGTTAATCAAAGGTCTAACCTTTTTCCACGCCAAATTTCATCAAAATCAGTTTAGCCGTTAAACACACACACAAAATATCGCATAGGTATATATTATATTAGTAGGATTGTTTGTAAAATCAGTAAAAGAGGTTTTGTGTATGTTGATACAGTGTAAACTCTATATAATGGCACTGAAGGGACTGCATTTTATGTTGTTATAGAGAGTGGTCGTTAAATGGAGAGAATGTATCATTGTATGGAATACAAGCTCAACGAACAAAAATCAATTGATTTTGACACTTTAGAGAGTTTGTCGTTAAATTGAGTAATGTTACATGGAGTTAACACTGTATTTGCTAGGTGATAAGAGATATTATGATCTATGTGCAGGAGTCCAGGGTTATAGGTAACCAATGATACCTTGTGAAGAATGAATGATACAGTGAAAAATAATTGGCCAAGTGTGAGTTGGGCTCAGTCATGAAGGGTTCAGTAGCATTGTTGTATGGGAGCCCTCTTGAATATTAATTTTATAGTTAATTTTTAAAGTGGACACATAATTAAATATTCTGTGAATTTTTAGAGGGTCTTCTAAATCTATACTATAAGACTCTTTGTCCTAACACATTCATTCATTAAAACAATGCAGAGCCCAAACGGTTGCTCCTAGGAATGTGAAATTTGGAGGGTGTATGTGTTTTAGTATGTATGTAGACTCATACTAAGAACGGATTTTTGGAAATTCCCCCCCTATGGGGATGAATGGGGTAAAACACTTTCTTTTTGAACTTCAAGCAATGAAATTAGGGATTGTAATGGGGGTGGAAGTTTGTATGGAAAATTCTTTATTTATCAAGTTAAACTCTTGCAAATTATTATGCTAGTAGTTTATTAAATGGTTAAATTAAAATTATAAAAACTTTTGCCAGGGGTGCATCAAGAAATTTTATCATGAAAATAATGTATGTCAAACGTTATTGAATGTTACGAGTACATACAGCATTAAGGTAAGTTTGTTTTTGTAATTATTATTCGTTCTGTGAATTGTTTTATAAGTTCATTACTAAGAGTGATTAATGTGAATCATATTTTATCCCTACAGGATCTTTACTGGTAAGAAGCTCATGTGGCCATGAGTTTTGTACAGTGATGGATGGATATCGATTATTACTGGATTAGCAAATACAATATTATGACTACTGCAAACAAAAGTTACTTAATTTTTAAAATATTTATTCCCACTGTAAGCAATTTATTTAGAGAACTTTATATTGATATCTTGTTAGATGTAATGAATATGTCACATTTTAGTTGTAATTAATAAAGTTCTTCTACTTTATCTTTTTTTATTTTGGGCACATTGTCACCCTTACGTACAAATGAACTAAGAATAAGCCAGTTTATTAAATGTTGTGACAAACACTCCGGCTGGATACCTATTAGGCTGCTAGTTGAAAGGTGATGTTTCATAAAGGTGCTAGGCTGTTGATGGAATGGATATGGTTGCGAAAATATACATATGCGTATGTATAAGTCCTATGCATTCAGTATTATGACATTATAAACTTTGTGTTTACAGTATATTCAGATGATGTTAAATATGTGATTAAAGATATTTTTTTATTAGAAAGTACACTAAAAAATCGATTGTTTATCAGCTTTTTAATTTGACCGACAAACAAGGCAACAAGACTTGACAAACTAGGGCATTGTATGATTCCCGCCCCGCAATAATGACTTGATTTTCAAGTTATGTGTGGATTTGCATGCGCTATACGGTGAAGGAAAACATCGTCAAAAAACCGACATGTTTGAGAGCCACAATATCGGAAGATGTGTCTCATACGCCAACCTGTACTTGGCTAGCGTGTTAGGTTATATTTCTCTATATCTAAGTAGTCTATATATCTCTTTTCGTGAGAGATAGTCCTTAGTCCCAGCAGTGGAAACGTATAGGGAGCTGCTTATGCATAAGTGTATTATATTATTTTAAAATTGAGAACTATTTTATTATTTGATGTGGGATACATATTTGATAAGGCTTTTTTTTCGTCCAAAATAAATTGTTTCCTGTGATTTGACCATAGAACGAAGTATACTAAAATTATATTATTGTTACAGCGCAAACCGAGAAAGAATGCAACGACTGGGTGAAGGGTCTTAGGTTCCTCATCATAGAAGCTGTAAATGCTTCATATCCTCTGCAGATTGACAGATGGCTACGCAAGGAGTTTTACGCCATGGAAAAGTCAAACGAAAAGTAATCATAAACTTTTGTTACTATTACACTTTGAGACTAGATAGGCCTGTCCTGGCTCTGTTATAAAATAGATTAGTATAATATAATAAATACATAAATATTAGGACACATTGCACACACGGCTGGTTAGTTATAAACCATTCTAGTTTGTATTATGGTTGCTAACACAATTGGTATACTACATATACATACATAAATATTTTATATCGATTTTATATCGACCCAGACAAACAGCCAACAAATTTAGCTCATTAGAAAGATGAAATGATGTCGTCCGCGTCGTATCCGACGATGGCGACCCTTGCTTATCTTCTGGCGTGTGCTCGTAAGTGGCTGGCAAATCCGAACTTTGTCTTGAACACCCGGTCACATGTAGCGCAGTAGAGCTGGCCGGTGCTGTTGTAGGTGTAGACGTAGGAGGGTTTAGGTCGGTTCTTGCGAACTTGGCGTTTTTAAGTCCAGCGTGGACAGGCGAGTTTCCTCAAACTGTTTGACTCCTTTCTTAATTTTAGAACGCCAAGTCGGTCTAGTGTGTGCTTCTTCCTCCCACTTCACTGTGGATAGCCCGCACGCAGTTAAATTTCTTTTCGGTACATCTTTGTAGCGAAGATATTGCCCTCCTAAATTGCGTTTTCCTTTTCAAAAACACGCTTTTCGGCAGTCTGCAGTCATCCATTCGTTGAAGATGGCCACACCAACGACCTCTCATTAATAATGCCTCCGTTCCGTACGTTTCTGAACGACAAAGGACATCCGCATTGGTTACGCGATCTTGCCATTTGATGCGAAGAATGTAGCGCAGGCATTTGACATGAAAGGCATCCAGCCTACGTATATCGTATACATACACAAGCGCCAGAACAATAGCACGATACACGGCTTAGCTTAGTTTGAAGAGTAATATTATGTGATTTGATTTTAAAAGTTGCAGCAGCTTTTTTGATACGCGATGATACTTCGGACGCAAGACGGTTATCATTTCTTATCTGGCTACCCAGATATCGGATTACAAAGATACGCCGTGTCGGAAATCTAACCCGGGAACCTCTGGTTCGCATGGTATTACGCCAACGAGATGAAATGTAGATTAAGCCCGTTTTTTGCTATTAATAACAGTGACAAGTGGACACTTAATTTTTTCACAAATTATACAGATGATATTAAATATTGAATTAAAAATAAATAAATATTTTAAACGGGTCTCCCATATAACAAACCTAATTTATGAACATTTTTTTTATTCGATCTTTATAACGACATTTGGTAGACCCTCTAAACATTTAAAGAGTATTTTATTATGTATCAACTACAAAAATAAATTATTAAATTTATATTTAGGGGGGCACCCATAGAACAATCTTGTTTTTTCTAAATTTTTACGATAATTGTACGGAACTTACATGCCCGACTGGCACATATCAATAGCCTATATAACCCGGGCATAGTGTAACTTCTCGCGGATGAAATATTTTTCAAATCAGTCCAAGATTCACAGATTAATCAACTTAAACTAACCATCAATTCTAGATGGCGCTGTAAGTTGAGCAATAGTTTTCGGAATCGTGATTACGAGAAATTATTTAAAATGTAATTACCGTAAAAATCTGATTCAGGCCGCACTGAATCAAAAACCCAGCCTGATACAAAATGACGGATCAATGGTTTTTTCGCAATGAATATCAAATAAATTTGAATTAAGATGGCCGCCATTACATAATGCTAAGTCGCGGGTATTACAAATTTACATATTACTCGTTCTCTCATTCATACCTCTCTTCCTCTCTCTCATTCATATTATCCTCTAGTACACAACAAATCCACGTCTCATCTTTCGTGTACTTGTGTAGCGAATATTATTAAGTGAATAAAATAATTGAAAAATCGGCCTTAAATCTAATAAATCATGTATTTTCCTACAGGATCACGTTAAAGGAAATGAAAGCTTTCCTTCCTAAAATCAATTGCAAGATCTCGACCAGCAAACTGAGGGATATGTTTCAAGAGATAGAGGGTAACAAAAATGGAGAAATCAGCTTCGACGACTTCTGCATTCTGTACCAAAGATTAATTTTCGACGAGAATGTAAGTTTAAAAAAAAAATGTTCGTCTTTCAACAATGGAAAAAATTAAATGTGTTAAATATGTAAAAAAAACCTACAGAAATAGTTCCATAATGATAAGAAAGGCTGAAGTGTTTCTTAAATTAGTTAAAATAGTATGTTTTTTATGACAAGGTGAGCCGTTGGCTAGCCAGATACTTGTTGTAAACTTAAAGGTCAATTTTAAGTTAAAATGCACGCTGAAAGAGCGTTCTGTATTAGTCACAATGGGTTGTAAGTGTATGATAATTACACTAGCAACCAGTCCCGGCTTCGCACGGACTATAAAATGCCCAAGTTGTAATGATAAACAAAACAAAGTCTATGTTACTTAGGGATAATGCATGTAGCTTCCAAGCGGTGAAAGAATTTTTCGAATCGGCCCAGTAGTAGTTTCGGAGCCTATTCGCGTCAAAAAACAAACAATAAAAACTTTTCCTCTTTAGCATATCGGTATAAATAGATAGATGATATACACCAGTAATGCCGTAAAGTTCTTTGAACTCTCAAACTACATACCTATAGATAAAATTTCTACGGTATTTAAACGCGTTTTTCGAAACAGAATCTATAATTATCATGGTTATGAATATGCAAACACATTATTTTAAAATGTGATGCGGGTACCTTACACAGACAGTAATTCAAACTTAAAAATGACAGGAAGTTTATGCACTAATTTATACATTATGGAGGCTTTCATAATGCATTCTTCACCTATATTTGTCGCTACTTAGTTAACTGATATAATATGTACCTTATTTTATGAAGCAAAGAGTTATGGAATTGATAAATTACTTGCATAACGCAAGTGTTTTCATAAATTTACGTGAGTAATTTTCGAGTAAGTTGTATTGATCAATAGATATATATATTGGTGAATTATTTATTTCAACACCTTTACAAATAGTTCACAGACAAATTCATAGATGGCGTTGCATACAATTAATTAAAAACTAAAGCAAAGATTCATGGCGTATTACATAATAATTATAGTAAATAATATAATGAATAATAAAACGTAATATTACAAACTGTTATCTATAGAACAACAAATCTAAATTAAACATTACACGGGTAATGTGTATTTCGTGTGGTTACCACACCTTGTAGATCAAATGCCTGGCTTTAAGGAGTAAAAAAATTGTGTTAGGTATTTCATTAAACTCTATACATTACACTTTCATCTAGTTCTCTTCTCCACAGAATGTTAAGGAAATTTTCGAGAAACACTCCCAATATAGCGCTAACGGAATCACGGTCACTCTACGGGAGTTCCAGTATTTCCTCCGCATTGAACAGCACGATCCTATGGGAGACGATGAGTCTAGGACCTCGGAATTCATGCGCGACTACTTGAGGGACCCGCGACGGGACATCTCCGAGCCTTTTTTCATCTTGACCGAGGTAACTATTGCCATAAATATATGTATATGTATCTTAGTATATGGCCATTATTAAATAGTCCGTCTAATTTGTTTTTAATATCTAGTAACGAATGAACGATACAAATCAAAAAATTCTTTATGACACAGTAAATAATCACAAAGAGATCAGAAATCCAAAGTCTGCCGAGTTCTAAAAACTGTTTATTGAACTCAATAATGCCCCCGTATTTTTGTCTCTCAAGACAAAACAACTTTGATATGGGGCGTGACTTCACTTGTCCCCGGGCTTGAACTCTAGTGCTGTATGAATCACTTCATTATATAGTTTTGCAAAAACACATTTATATGTTTACTCACAATATTTGTTATTAAACTGATAGACGGACTAATTATATAACCTCGTAAGTTGTGACCAAGCTTTTAATAGTGGTATATAACATCGCTATTGGTATAATGAATTGTCCAATTCAACTGTTTAATGTAATGAATTTGGCGAATACCGATTATTTGAAGCTAGTTTGTGTAAAGATCCTAAATAACCTGTATTCGCACAATCGCATAACACAATTTTTTTTTGAGCATTTACGGCAAATACGTAATAGCGATGTGCTATGCCAGCTTTATTGTGTATAGTTTTTTAAAGTTAAATAAATAACTAAATATCAACCTCAGCCCGAGTAGCATGGCAGTGGGATAGATAAAATTATGTCACAGGTAGTCTTAAGTTTCCCCCTACCATGCTGTTTGGGTAGATTGTTTCATTAAATAACGTTTTTTTGGGTTTAATTTATAGTTTGAATCAATAAAGAAAACATATAAAGGTGCATGTCCTATATTATCTTATAGAATCCTCTCGCTCGCATGACTCAATGAGCGCAGGCTATAAGAATCGAACCTTCTAAAGTTTTCTATATTGAATCGAGCTTTAACTTCAAACTCTTATACGGTTTTCATTTTATGATTATGATGGAGGTTGATGCGTGTGTTTTGGCTCTGTGGTTTTTTACTTATAATTGTTAAAACCCCTTTCGAAAATTGAAAGTACTTTTTTGGAATTAGCGCCGTTCAAATTGAAGTTTACAATTTTTTTTCCCCGCCTGCCAAAGAGGGTAATGTTTTCTTGCATCTTGTATATATGTATATACAGGCTTACTTTTTTGGCCGTGGGCTTATTGGGTTATTCACCCTTCTAGAACACTATTTTGTTAGAATAAATAAAGAAAGTTTCTAAGAAAGCGCTTAGAATTATTTTTATTTACAGTAACATTAAATAACTAAATAATATTGTACATATTTGTTAATATATTTAATTAATCAAATTTTATTGCTAATTATGTTACAATAGTTCTTTTAATCTAAAACATAATTTACAAATATTATAAATACTTATATTTTACAGGACTTAAGAAGAAAAGACGAAAATTTAGTAAAAATAATGTATTAATTATTATACTTGTATGTAATCCTCAAAAGTGGCAACTTATTGAGCATTTACATATTAGTACTTCATCGTAGCTTCACACAAGCTTGTTTTGTATAAAGTGGTAAAAACCAGATAACAAAATATTACTTACCTTAATATCAGTTTTATGTTTACATTTCATTAAAAATAATAATAAATTTGTTATCAATTTGCCGATAATCGTAGTGTCAAAATGTTGCTCTCATTTTATAATTTGAGAAAAATAATAATTGCAAGATTAAAGAAACATTTAAATGTCACCTTCAATCACTGTCAAAGTGTATAGTCAAGCGCATTCAAGTTCATCATAATCATCACATAATACATATTCGTATGATTGTCTCTGATTGCGAGTGCGACCAAGGCTTCGCTAGCAGTCGACTTCACGTCTCATTCCATTTCTATTCTTCTTTTACTAACTACCGATTGAACACTTGTATTGATTTTTGAAATAGGTATTTTTACTTCTTTACATACATAAGTAGACAATAGATATAAGATAAGATTTAGCAATAGTTAACGCAGTTTGGATGTCTTTAGATGATCTAAAGATAATGTTTTTATAGCCGGCTATCACTTTCGTTTATTTTGTCGATATTAGCCCGATATATTGTGATAGCCAGTTATACAAACATTATTCAAATATGCTTTATGAAAGTTTTAATACAGTGATCATCTAAAGATGCTCGAAATGCTCTAGCCTCATGTTGTTTGCCCGTTCTACCTGACTAATAGCACGGGACTGTCGCGCAAGAAGCAGTTAGGGCTTGCGAGCACATCAAGGACGTCGTTCGGGACCCGACAACTTTTGTCCACTTCACTATAGCTCAGGTAGGTTCTAAACGTACAATCAAATCTTTCCCATTCTTACTTCAGCGTCTGTCACGCTTCTGGCAGAAGTTTTGGCTATATCTCGGTTGGTCTCTATTTCCTGTATTTTCTCTCTTTCCTATACCTCTATTTTGTCACTAATATCGTATTTAAGTGCTAACTAGGCAACTTCTCGGCCGCAGTCGGTCGTCTCGTCTGTTGAGCGAGCCGTCGCTGCGGAGTGTCGCTTAGTGTGCTCTAAGGAAAGGGTTATTTGTGTGTGTGATGCTTATTGGGTAAGCTTTAATGTTGATAGTTTTGTAAGCAACGGTTGCGCTACAAACTGGCGCTTACGTTTAAAAAAGGATGTTTTTAATTTATTTATTCCTTTATATAGGTCAGCGCTTGACCACGATTCACCTAATGGTAAGTGATATTGGTCTACGGTGAAGGTTTCGGAAATGTCAGCTCTGAGTTAAGCTGCGGTAGCTTTGTATATGAGAGGAGCGCATATCGCGCTGTAGTCAATTTTTCACAAAATTAATTCACTTAAAAAATCAATATTGAAATTAGCTCTAGTGATACTAGATAATATACCTAATTGCCATTAACCAAAAAAGTAAGATTAATTTAATTTGTAATTACTTTTTTTTTTTTTAAAGTAAACTATTAGCTAATTTTACGTTTTCCCGTTTTGTACTTACAACGAGACTTAACACTGATTTATAGCTAATAAAACTGAAAAAACCGTAGCCCGTCATTTACGCAGCTAATAAAATATTTTTCAAAATGTACTAAAATAATCACAACGGATTCAAACATTGACAAAGTATGAATAAGTAAGAACCGCTTAATATTTTCATGACTCAAGACTTAACAAAAAGCAAAAGACTTACCTTGGCATATGGGCAAAAATAATTTGCGGTCTCACATGTGGAACACTCAGACACAAATGACAGATTATTATGGATTCGTTGAGCGATCTGTCTAACTATACAGAGTATCTTGTAATTAACCCAACACCTTTTAATGGCTTGAGTAAATCTACAAAAACAACATTTATTAATAAGATTTTGAATTTGTGAAAAGTACGCTACTCCATACAAACAGTACGTAGACTCAATATACGACGTTGACGAAAATATATAGTCATGAAATCTAAGGCCTTTTATCGCAAATTTTCAAAATTCGTGTTTTTTAGGACACCTGTTATTTATCTACATGTATTAAAGCGGATCTTTACAGGTTTTTGCGCTAGTTATAATAACCCTGTATGTGTTCTTGCATTATCACAAGAACAATATGCGACTTTGACCTTAGTACAATATCTGCGCCAGAATAAATCAACACTGGCTGATGCACACAATACGTTAAATAATTAGCCAAGTGCTAGTTGGACTCGCGCATGAAGGGTTCCGTACCATTGTTGTAACCCCCCCCCCCCCCCTTAAATATTATTTTTAATTCAATTATTTAAAAACCCTGCACATGGACTCACAAAATTCAGCCTAATTTAAATATTCCGTTGGGATAGAATTTGACATATTGACAACCAGAGTTGTGACATGGTTGTCATGGTTACATTAAAATAGTTTGTGTATATATGTATTAGGCTGCGAAATTTTCTAATCCATCCTCGTGGTTGTATGGAAGCCCCCTCAAATATGTATTTTATTTAAATTTTATAATTTAATGTGATAGCTAATATACGTTTATATATTTTGTGTAAATTTTAGGTATCTAGCAGCTACCGTTATTGATATATAGCAAAAAAAAACGAAATAAACGTTTATTTTATGGGGACCCCCTTAATATTTTTTATTTTTAGTATTTGTTGTTATAGCGGCACGGGAAATACATTATATATTGTGAAAGTTTCAGTTTTCTAGCTATTACGGTTTCTGAGATACAGCCTGGAGACAGACAGACAGACAGCAGAGGCTTAGTACTTAGCTTCCTGTTTTAACCTTTTAGGTACGGAACCCTAAAAATGGTTACGATCGGACGACACAGTTCGACCTGCACATTTTTCGTGATGTGTGGGAACACGAAAAAACTGTACGGTTTTTTTCATACTAATTTTTAAATTAAAAAAAAATGCAAATTTTTCGATTATACAAATTTATTATTATTAATATTAATAAATAATTATATTAATAATTATCTTTTAATTTCGTCGTAGCCGTTTGAACTGGACCGTTCCGATTTATCGTATCGTGTGTATCGCAGCTTTAATGGTCGAATCCGCCATTGCACAGATAATATTGAATAGGTAAAACTGACGCATTAATTTAAAAAATCAAAGCGAGAGAGAGAGATATACCCAACCAATACATACAAATTATATGCGTAAATATTCTGTTTCTGCGCCGTCGTTGGATTCAGTGCTTATATTTGAGTCAGATCAGTAACACTTCTAGCTCAGATCTTTTAAATTTTATTAAGTGACTTTTATTCCTTTGTTGCACGTGAGTGGTAAAGTGAAGAGCAGATGGCTGTGGTGTGGAAACCTCTGATCCTCTCTGGTTCAGGTAGCTACACTGACTAGTATACAAATATTGCGCAGTTCCCATTTAGTTACATTACAAGCATAAAAGCTGCAAGCTAATTGAGAGTAATCGATATTAATTATTTCTTTACTTATTGCGTATTTAAATCATTCGTAAAACATTTTTAGTAACAGTCCATTAATTTATGTCAAAATAAACTTTCGGCTTTACGGCCCTTTAGCGAATTTAGTTCAGTATTTAAAATCTACATTGTTATTTCGTATCGGTAAAGGAGTTTTATTGTTTCAGTTCATAGAAATGCTGTTTTCTAAACAGAATACAATTTGGGATTCCAAGCATAACGTTGTGAGTCAAGATTTGAAACGACCCCTCTCGCATTACTGGATCGCCTCCTCGCACAACACGTAAGATAACATAATTTATATGCAATTATATTGTAATATGTAAGCATATTAGTACTTGTGCAATTCTTTATATTATCGTAATGTAATTTTATTTTGAAGCAACGACAGTTGAGTCAGGCGTGTGGTTTCAATAAACCATAGCTTGGTGGGCATTTTCTAGTGCATGCCTGGCTAGCTACCAAACTCAAGTAATAAAATCTATAGCCAAGTACTAAATGGCGTATTGCGGCTGCCTCCTTGACAGCCAGACTAGGCATGCTCCACCAGCCAGTGTTGCTAACTTGCTAACCTGATGTTAGCGACGGTTGCTTACCTGGCTGGACAAATGCGTAACTGTATATTGTTAAAATGTTATGTAACGGATAAATAGCGTATCGTCGCAAAAAAATTAATATCATTGAGATACATTATGATATTTGTAACTAAACCGTTTTTTACAGATACCTAACCGGAGACCAGTTTTCGAGTGAATCTTCGTTAGAGGCTTACGCGCGCTGCCTGCGCAACGGCTGCCGCTGCGTCGAGCTTGATTGCTGGGACGGCCCCGACGGCACGCCCTTCATTTACCACGGGCACACTCTAACAACAAAGATTCGGTTTATCGACGTTTTGCGAACCATCAAGGAACACGCCTTTGTTGTCTCTGATCTGCCCGTTATTCTCTCAATTGAAGACAACTGCTCTCTGCTCCAGCAGCGCAAGATGGCCGCCGCATTTCGAGATACCTTTGGAGATATGCTTGTAACGCAGCCGTTCGACAAGAACGAGAGCGCTCTGCCCTCTCCGCACGATCTCCGCAGAAAAATCATCCTCAAACATAAGAAATTACCGGAAGGCTCTGAGGAAAAGTCAGTTCCTTGCAAACAAGAGGAGGGCGTGCGCGATTTGGACTTGCGCAACTCGACTAAGAATGGCATATTGCTTTTAGAGGACCCAGTAGAGAAGGAGTGGCAACCCCATGCGTTTGTACTGATAGGCGACAAGTTGTGCTATACTGAAACCTACTCTACCCCGGGGGAAACAGACGCGGAGAGCGATGGAGAAGCTGAGCCAGAGGCTGCAAGCGTCCCTCAAGAGGAACTGCACTTTAGCGAGTGTTGGTTTCACGGGAAACTTGCTGGAAACCGACAGGAGGCCGAGGACTTGCTCCGTGCTCACGCGCATTTGGGTGACGGCACTTTCCTCGTACGAGAAAGCGTTACCTTTGTAGGGGATTACTGCTTGTCTTTCTGGCGACAGGGAAAAGCCAGTCACTGCCGCATCAAGCTGCGCCAAGACCGCGGGCTAACGAGATATTATCTGATCGACTCGGTCTGGTTTGACAGCCTATACAGCTTGATAATGCACTACAAGCAACATCCTCTCAGGAGCCAGGTGAGTTGTTTCTTTATCTAATATTGCTGTTTATGTTTGATTGTTTCCAAAGTTTCGTACGTGTTCTGAACGCAATGAAATGGCAAATAATTGAGATGGGGTGACCAGAGTTTTCAAGCCATTACATATACTCCCTTTTAATTCACATAGCTATTCGCGTATTCGGCATATTTAGCGTACAAAGCCTTTTTGGAGATATTATTTTGAACAATGTAATTTGCGTAATGAGGAATTTTCAAATAAATTGTTCGTTTGTGTGAATGGCCATGTTTGGCTGTATTTGCATATTCGCGTATCCGTTTTATTTGGCACATACAGAAAAAACGGAATAGCGATGTGAAGTGTCAATTTACTTGTTTTTTTTTTTTAAATAGCTAATTATGGATTAATAGGACGAGCCATTTGCTTACCTGATGTTAAGCGCCGCGAGGTCCTATTCCAATTACAGTAGCACCCAAGGACGGTATTGCAATACGAAACTCGGTGTCCCACCGAACTGTTTGTCACTCTGAGTCAACCGTTCATATACATTGTAAACTCCATGTAACGTCACTCAATTTAACGACAAACTTTCTAAAGCGTCGAAATCAATTGGCTTTAGCTGGTTTAGCGTATATTCCATACAATGATACATTCTATCCATTTAACGACCTGCTCATTTTTGCCAGAAACATTGCAGTTCAATAGGAAACACGGTAGTGTCAAACCACTGCTTGACGACAGAAGAACTGTCGTATTTTGTACATTTTTATTGTCATTGTATTAGCCTTGGAGTTCGTTTATTTTGTTTATTGAGGTATGACTCGACTTAATAAAGAAAACCATTTGGAAGTTCATCCCTTCCCCTTGCATAAACGAGTGAAAGGAAGCGTACTTTCAAATATTCTTTTTATTAATGCGATTTATACGTACGAGTATTGTAGTGCTATTTCTGTTGCGGCACGTAGCCTACTATATCTAATTGTTTTGTTGTATTTTTAGTTTTTCTTAAATATTTACATATTCATTTTTTCTTTAGTGTATCTAAACAACTGATACATGTAATATAAATTTAAATTATATCTGATAATTTAAAATAAATAATAATATTAATTTAATTATAATTATTGAAACTAGACAGTAATTAGCGCCGCATTTTTGTGGGAACTATGCCCGAATCATAAATCGTTGACGACCAAAACGAGTATATTGAATTCTAAAATTACGGCAACTACGCTACTTACTAACATACGGCAAGAAGTGAGACAATTTGTTCTGTTACTAGACTAGACTTCGCTTACTTAGATGGTAACCAAACTACGCAAATAACTATGGGATCGCTAAATGATTTTAAGACGGTACGGGACATCGCGTTAAACCAAGTAAATCCAATGGAAAAATACCTGATTTCAATTACATGTATGTATGGCTGACTGACGCAGCAATCAATTATTCAGAGCGGTATTTTCCACTATTTCTGTTGCACTCTTTCAGGCATATACTTGGACTGTCAGAATAAATGTTTAAATCAATTTGACGATATTATTATTCAGAGATGGGTACAGCTTTGCAGAGCTACTGCAACATAATAAATATTTAAATAATGGAGAAATCTCGATTCTCCTTGAAGTCGATTGATTTCTCTCAATATGACTTCAATGCCTACTAATTTTGGATGTATTTTATAATTTTTTTATAAAACAACCTTCGATCAAAAATGCACTAGATATAAGGTGATGTCTCTAAAAACGGCAAGGAAAATAAGATCACAAGTATGAGTGTAGTCTTATTTGAGTTTGAGGAATTTAAGCGTTATAAGTATAGTAATACAGTTGAATTTTCTAACGCTCACTGCGTACGGTAATACAATTTTATAGCTGTTATCGCGGAGCAAGATAGCTTATGTTCATTACGGCACTAGTCAAACTCAACCTTAAGATACAGAATTAAGGTTGACTTGAATTAAAATATTTTTTGCTCTGTGTATATCGTTATAAATACAATAGATAGTAAACTCGTGCCAATTTTAGTTATTTAGACCGAAGAACAAAATAAAATATCGCGTATTTAGTTAGCAGCCCCACTTTGTTATGTTTAGGTATTTTTTGTTATCTAATCAAATCACTTCATTTCGAGCAAAAAAGACTCATTCAACTTTGTCTTAGGAACCCACTTTTTATATACAGTTATAGCAGCAATAGTCTTCGAAACTATTTTAATTAATTTTGTTTTTTTAATTTATTAAATTTTATTTCGCGCTTGCTTGTTTGCTTCTAATAGCAGTGATAAAAATAAAATTAAAAAATATCATCTATGTTGTCTCAACCTGTGTGTGTTGGGTATAGCTATACTCGTATATAGATTCCCTCGCAACACTTTTATATGAAACTAATATGTTTTTTCCCTTGCGGGGACAGAGTCAGCAGTTGGCTCGCTTCAGAAGATCAAAGAACAAACTGGCGTACGTGGTTAAGTTATTAAAAAGAGCCAAACGAGGCATGCTGCTCAACTTCTCGGTGAATAGAATTATATTATTATAGACTCGTCAATGTAAATTTTAATTACAATTTAACATCACATTTTATACACAATCCGTTATACAAAGAGAGAGGATACTAATATTAAACTTAAGCGACCCCTCTTGTGTTATGTGATTTTATTTTGTAATTCGTTGCGGGGCCACCATCGAAATCTTTAAAATATTTCAACTGTACTCGTATATAAAGACGATTAATATGTCCATCTAATGTTTTGCAGAAATCAACGTGTGTTTTTTTCTGATTTCAATGGCGATTCCCTCTGTGTGGTTCATATTGATGGGCACAACTGCCCAACACGAATATCATTGCCAACTCATAAAATATGTATATATCAATATACAAGCTGACCGAGGGGCTAGTGTTATTAGGGTAAATAATAAGAATGACGGAACCGTTCTCAAGTTACAGCGGGTCCAGAAAAATAGGTGTTCATTATTACACAAAAGAAACAAAACAATTCTAATCTAAGTATATTTGGTGATCGTTTGACAAAAAGCCAAGTATTTATTGTAAGTGATGTCTGTTGCGCGTGGTACCAGCCAAATAGATACAATATATAATAATACATAAGTTGTAATGTCTTTCGAATTTAACAAATTTTCTCTTCATATAAATATATTTCAGAAATTGCCATTCAAGTCTTTAAAAGGCTGTAGTAGGTATGTATGTTTCGTTGCTATGCGTCAGGGAGACACTGGGCCCCACTCTTAGTACCTTTCGATCCTGTGCTTAGAGCACATGCATATGAGATCAGCCTTTTAAAACGTGTTGCTGTATCGATTAATCTGCATGCCAATTTAGGGTGATTTATACGTGAACAACTTATACTTGCATCCTTTGTCTGCTTCCAAGAACTTTAAAATTCAAGATTTTATAAATGCAAGCAGATGACGTCCGTTTTCAGTATCTGTACGGAAACTTCTGGAATTGAATTGAAACTGGTTCTTGTAAACCAGACATCGTAACTAATTTTGCGAAACCCTGTAGGAAGTTTTAGTTACGTAACGTAGTAGCTCAAAGTGTTAGTGTGCAACACTAAGAAAATAAATACACAATAAATGGAATGAATAGACTTGTCTTCGTAATAGAGTTTTGTTGGTAGGCTTGTTGGTACTGAGCCCTAAAAATTTTAAAAATATATTTTGACTTGCAAATTAGTTTGTACAATGTATCGCTAGATATGTTTTACATACATGCAGGTGGCGTTCATTGTAGTCGTAGTTATAGTTAGCTTTCCAACGATAGCACAGTTAAACTCTAAACCTTCGCGGCAGTAACGTCTCTTGCACCAAATATAAAAAAGGTAAAATATCCTTATATATTACTTTTAATATCGTATTTTCAGATATGTATGATAATCTTATCTAAAAGGCATGAAACATGAGGCTGAGCTGTTGTATTGAGGAATATCCTTTACATTATAATGATGGAGCCAGCTTACATCCTAAATTAAGTAAAACTTAGAATATAATTTTACATTCGATACCAGTAAGTACGGTGAAGCGCTAGTACTTATACATTATTATATTCAACAGGAGTTCCTCATAACGCTTCGCGAGCCGGTTCCTCAACCGAAGAAGCACGAGGGCAAGGAGTGGTTCCATCCTCAATGCACCAGAGCTCACGCTGAGGAGTTACTGCGCAAGGCCAACATAGATGGCGCTTTCCTAGTGCGCCCAAGCGAGAAGGACAATTCTTCCTTCGCTATAAGCTTCAGGTAAGACGAGGACAGATAGTGTTTTCATTTGCACCATGTGATTATGATAGCAGTCCATTTTTTTAGGTTAGATTTCTTTCTCTGTTCCTGCAACGTGATCTTTAACTATTTATTATGAAAGCGGGTCATAATAACAATATTTCAACCTAAGATACGATAAAATAATTTAGGTTAGGGTCTTTAGTAATAATAAATGTTAAGCTTAAATATTTATGTTTTTTCGTATATATTATTAGGATACATTATATCAATAAGTACACGTTGTTTGTAATAAAACTGTTACTTATTTATTTAACACTCAGACTGACAGCCATCAATTTTAGTTCATAACAAAGATGGTGGCCGTGCCGTGAATCGAACCCGGGAGCCCTCTGGTTGGCAGGCCGGCATGGTAACCATTACGCCAACAAGTTCGTCAAGATATGATAGATATAGACTAGTTGGCAACACGAGTGTATAGGTAAGAAACCACTTGGTATTAATATCAGTAAACTGCAAATAGATCAAGCTCAAATTATGCGTATGTATAATTTATAGTTGTACGTCTATGCGCAGTAGATCACATATTTGCATTGACATTGAAATAGCCTTTTGACTTTCATAAACAGTAGCAATGTCAAGACCTAGTTCTTATGTAATCATTTTATTTATGCAAAAGAATTGTTACACTTTTATACAAAATGTATGTGCTAAGAATAAAAGTCTTATTTTAGTGTTAGACTTAGCTAAATTTTGCATGTTTGGAGGCTTTAGTTTTCTCCGTAGGATTCCCTGAATTTGAGAAAGCTAGTTTCTCTTTTGGAGCGCAGTAAAAATTACTACTTAGGGAATAATACCGAATAATCTATACTATAAGACTCTTTGTCCTGACCTATTCATTCATTCATCTATAGACAACGCAGAGCCCAAACGGCTGGTCCTAGGGATGTGAAATTTGGAGGGTGTATTTATTTTGGTATGCAGACGCGTACTAAGAACGGATTTTTGGAAATTCCACCCCTAAGGGGGTGAAAGGGGGTAAAACAGTTTGTATGAAACTTCTTTGTTTTTGAACTTATAGCAATGAAATTTGGAATATGTATAGTTTATGTAAAATTAAAAATAATGTTATCAAGTTTTTTTACCAGGGGTGAACTAAGGGTTTGTTATGGGGGGTGAAAGTTTGTATGGAAAAATCTTTATTTATCAAGTTAAAGTCTTGAAAGTTGTTATGGTAGTAGTTTATTGAATGGTTAAATTAAAATTTTAAAAACTTTTGCCAGGGGTGCATTAAGGGGATTGCCATTGGGGTTGAAAGTTAAAAATGAAAGTTTTGTGTTTTTGAACTTAAATGTGTAAAATTTGGAGTGTGTATATATTTTAGTATTTAAACGTGTACTAAGAACGGATTTTTGGAAATTCCACCCCCGAGGGGGTGAAAGGGGGTAAAACAGTTTGTATGAAACTTCTATGTTTTTGAACTTCTAGCAATGAAATTTGGAATATGTATAGTTTATGTAAAATCAAGTTTTTTTGCCAGGGGTTAAATAAGGGTTTATAGGGAGGAGGGGGTGAAAGTTTGTTTGGATTTTTTTTTAATCAATTTAACAGTCTTGAACGTTGTTTTGGTTGTAGTTAATATGGTGGTTAAAATAAATTTGTAATGATGTTTGCTAGGAGTGAATTAAGGTATGCCATTGGGGTTTAAAGTTCAAAAGGGAAGTTTTCTGTGCTTGAAATTAAATACTTATGAATTGGAATTTAAGTATGTGGTTTACTTAGTGGTATGATTCACGTATTCTTATTATTTATATTAAAATAATGGCTTGGAGAAAACGATCTAATCTGTAGCATCACCACCAAAATAGCTAAAACAGAGGTTAACTAGATCTCAGGAATCGAATGAGGAAAGACAGATGCGGCTTATTTTGATATCGTAGCAATGTAGTGTTTGTATAAAATTGGCACGGGAATAGGATACAATACATTTTTTCCACAGTTTACGCAAAAAGCGACCTACACGCGGGCGGAGCCGCGGGTAACCTCTAGTTAGAAATAAAAGACGTGTGAAGCAAGGTTTTTCGAATAAAGTTCAATAAGGTGTGAGTGGTGTGTGTTTGTTTGAGAGTGTGTTTGGTGAGTGTAGTGTGTTTTGTATTTTACGTGTGTAATTGATGTACTTTTAGCTCTTGTCAATAACGCACAAGAGTAAATTAAAAAAATATTAAATTGCCGACAACTTCTTTGTGTTCGCGACCATCTTGTACCTCAAATTTATCATAGTGTATGTATGTACGACTTCGATGGCGATTAATGGTCACCATGCCGGACTGCCGGCCAGAAGGTCCCGGGTTCGATTCACGACGCGGCCAACATCTTGTGATGAACTAAATTTGTTGGCTGTGGGTCTGGGTGTTAAATATGTATCTATATAAAATATATATATGTATGTATATGTAGTATACATATATCAGTTGTGTTAGCCACCATAACACAAACTAGAAATGGTTCAGTATGGGGTTAACCAGCCGTGTGTGAAATGAGTACTAGTATTTATTTAATTAAAAAAAATATCTTTGATAGTATACTATTAGATAGATAGACATATAGATAAACTCTTTATTGGGCAAATTAAGGGTACAAGTCAAAATAAAAAGTAACAACACAAAATTATGCTATAAACGGCGGCCTTATCGCTAACAGCGATTTTTTCCAGGCAATATTGGATGGAAAAGAGTTGAAAAGGACGAGAAAAAGAGGAGTTGCACAATAAAGAATTGTATTAGTGCTTATGTTTTATGTTGAACTCCGTCTCGAATCTCACTTCGTATATTTTCAGGACTGAGCGCGAGATCAAACACTGCCGCGTGAAGGTGGAGGGGCGGCTGTACACCATCGGCGCCGCCAAGTACGAGAGCCTCGTCGACCTGGTCGCCAACTACGAGAAGCAGCCTCTATACAAGAAAGTGAAACTTAGCTTCCCCATCAACGAAGATATCGTGAAGAACATCATTTCTGTAAGTACTTAGCTCTAAGTTGATTAATATACTGGAAATGATCTATCCGAGGACGTAGGCTTCTACGGTGCAGCCGGTACAGAGCGGTGCGGTTAAGTCGCGTTAGTAAGTTTTTCGCAAAAAAATTACATAAAAACAATATACTCTGTCAATTCAAGGTTACCTCATCCCATTTCTGAAGAAGGCTATTTGAAAACAATACGACGACCTTGTTGACGTAATGGACTGCGAACCTGTGGGTCCTGGGTTCGATTCCCGGGACGGCCATACCGTACTTGTGGTGAACAAAATTTGTTGGCTGTTGGTCTGGGTGTGAAATATGTATCGATATAAAGTACATATTTATGTAAGTGTATGTAGTATATCAGCTGTGTTAGCAACCATAATACAAACTAGAAATGGTTTAATATGGGGCTGCCGTATGTGAAATGTGTCTTATTATTTAAAATAATAATAGGATTTAAGCTTGAGCTGCAGTTCGCTAGTATAATACCGTAGCCCCTGAATGTTCGGCTACCTAAGGTGATCTGACGCGATCAACGGCCGATGTGGACGGTGTTTGGATGGGTGACCATGCACAAGACTGTCGATTTTAAAGTGACATTTTCTGGGCTATACCCTGGGTCGGATAACACGTTAAATTGTAGGCCCAACTGTTAGTCTTGGTACAAGCAGTCGTAAAGCCAAGACCAGGGCTTCGGGTGGCTTGAAAACTCGACACCAGAGCTTAGCCACTTAGCTCATACGGAGAAGAAGAACTTTAATACCAGGGATCAGAATACAAAAGAGGATTGCTGATACCCGTACAATAACGCGGGATTTTAATATAAATACTGATGAAACTAAAAAAGCGAGTGTGGCTCGGTGGTAATAACGTCTGGTTTTAAATCAGACGGCCTCTGGTTCGATCCCGGCTCTACACGAATGACTTGGTTTTCAAGGTATGTGTAGATTTGCACTCGCTTTAAAGTGAAGGAAAACATCGTGAGGAAACCTAAAAAAATGATAAGAAAGGAAACGAAAAACGGCATACCATTTTAAGCTTTAGAGTATAACTCTGGCTAAGATACTACTTTTATAGTTTTGTTAAATATTTAATTCATATATGCGCAATAAACAAGCTAAAACTTGTTAGAAGGTATGTAATAATGTGTGTATTTATTGCATTTATAAAAAAAAACTCGGTTCTTTTTTTAAAAAATGTTTTAAGATTATGATTATTTAACAAAAGTCGAATCGAAGCCGGAGTTTTATTCTATAGCTTAAAATTATGTTATCTATAGGTTTTGTAATAAAAAGGACATGCAGCATCGGGCTTTCTATTCTAACACACTGTTCGTAACTCTGTTACCAACACAAGTAGTTAAGATTCCAGAAGCACTTATATAACAGAGCTTAGATAACAGAAAGCACTTATTTTACACACACACACACACATACATACACATCTTGAATACAAACTTGCGCATCTCTCGACTGTAGCAAATATAGTAGTAATGTTAAAATATAATTAAAACATGTATATATTTAGTAAATTTTAATCAGATTGTTAAACTAACTAACTTAAAATAGTAAAGTGTAAAGTAGATTGTGTCATAAATGCATACACCACACTTGGGGGAGCTGCTCATCAGAAATACAAGTTCGCTTAGTTCTGAGGAGCACGCTCATTTTCTTTCAGGACATAAATATAAGGGTACTTTGTAAATATTATAGAATAATTTAATCAGCTTTGTATGTATATCCTATTTGATCAAAATAAATGATTATTTATTATTATTATATTATTTTAAGTGGTACATTTTTAAACAAGAGATTGAGTAATTATTATATATATTTGTCCATGATAAGCATATGCTAATGTTAGTATTAATCAATTTTCAGGAACCAGACGACAGTTCAGTGTACGGTACGCCGGGTTATATGGACCCATCGTCATTCACCTCAAGGGTAACACAATCTGTAGCTACTCTTTATTATTACCCGTCATACGTGATTGGAGAAAATATATACCAAGCTATATGGCCCCCAACAGTCGAAAAATCTGTACCGCAAAACCCTAAATCGATATTAAAAACCCCTAAAAAAACAATAAAAAAACCTAAAAATGTTTCTTTCGGGACAGTCACAAAGTATCATATTTGAAAAATAAAAAGGATATAAATCTTTCATATAAAGAAGATCAACATTTTCGTACAAATCATCGCATATTACCAAAATGATCGGAATTACGTACTATTACGCCAGGGGGCGCTGTTAAATAGGAATATTATATATCTTAATAGAACAACGATAAAATTTTAGACATACATAATTTTAGTCTACATATTATATTTTCTACATAAAAAAAATATAACTTTTCGGAGGCTACTGAGAGATGGCGTTACCATCGAATTCAAACTATTACGTCCGTACTATGCTCGATAGAGCTAAAAAAAATACTTTTACCTTTTATAGGCGGAACAAATACTTGTGTATTTTGCATAAGTATTCTTTAGCATAAAAATACTTATTGGTTATTTTGTTTCATTCTTGATTTCTAATGTTAACGATTCATTGAGTTTAGTTTCATTGCCAACGCATTCGCCGATAACTCTGTGAAGTAAACGCATAAGCGACGCGGTGTGAGCGTTTAGAGCACGGTAGAGTTGGACGCTGTACATCGGTGGTTTTTGTCACTGGATTTTATTCATTAGTAGGGAAGCGCCAGTAAGCTAAAAATGTTCTTACTCGAGCGCGTTTGGAGCTCATTGGATTATAAAAAATATATTATAACATGAAAACAACTAGATAGTACTTATCTTGTTCATCGATGTGGGGCTCCACCAGGCATTTTTTTTTATATTAAGCAATGCTTTCTTTTCATTTCTGTTCGTATTCATCGGTTGATTGTAAGTCCCCTAATATGCTTTAATCCCCCTCTTGAAGATAAACCTACAAATTTGGCCGTTACTGAGCGTCAAATTTTAAG
Source organism: Mellilla xanthometata (assembly GCA_035578125.1). Taxonomy (NCBI): domain Eukaryota; kingdom Metazoa; phylum Arthropoda; class Insecta; order Lepidoptera; family Geometridae; genus Mellilla; species Mellilla xanthometata. Next base: position 4,866,372 of record JAPUBQ010000003.1, read on the forward strand.
ACCCTCTCACTCCTATGAGTTAAATTTATATTGTCAAATTTTTTAATATAGAATCTTAAAAGGACGTACTTTTTATTGTTCTGACAGCACTTGATTGCAACTCGGGAACTATTGAATAGGAGTATTGAATCAGGGGGCACATCGCGAGCCACACAAACGAAACAAAGAGTAAGAGTGGCAACGCCTCTTCTACAAGTTACTACACGTCTACTCGTAAGGGCGCTAATGTTTCTGACACATATTGTCTTTCAAATCAAATCCATTCCGTTCTTTCTTGAATCTTCAGAGTAAAGCCTAAAACAACAAATGAGTTTTCACTCGCGTGAAAGTTGGTTTAAATCTATTTCCGTTACGGATAATATTGATAATTTAATAACTGAGAGCCATTCCTGGCCAGTTACAAAGCCATAACATTTTTTTAAAATAATTTTGTCTGTCTCCTCATTTGCTACAAGTAGTGACATCTAGTGGTCTTGAATAGAAATTAAGAACGTCGTACGCTCTTTTGTACTGCAACTGTTGGTCTTCTTTATATATCATTTGGCTATGGTTATACACAGCAGAACGTTATATTGCTATGTTCTTTACCAAAAAAAAACTTATATTTCATCGTCAAACGTGTTTTTTTAGGTTTTTAAAGTTTTTTTTGCAAGCTATATTTTAAAACTTTTATGTCACCAAAGTAATAATTCTTTTTACAAATAATAAGTTATATTCTTATATACATTCCATATTAAAAAAATATAAACTTATAAAAAACATAAACTTAAAAAATACTTAAAAAAAGAATAGTAATATATATTTTACATATACATATTATAGAACCTTTAAGGTCGTTTAAGTGTGGTAATTAAACACACTTAATTTTACCAAAGTATTAATTTTTTATACACATCAAAATGTTATTATTTTATTATAATTCTTTGTGTACCAAAAAAATACAGTAAAACAAAAAAGTTAAGTCTTAAAAACTTAATCACTTATTTTTTAGTTATTTTTATTGTGTTGTTATCTTAAACACACTTAATTTTACCAAAGTAATAATTTTGCATACAAATAATAAGTAATAGATTTATATAAAATTAATATTAAAAATTAAACAACAAAAAAATAATTAACTGTTGTTATAATTCTGTGTGTACCAAAAAAATACAGTAAAACAAAAAAATATAAAAAAATCTAGTCTTAAACACTTATATTTTAGTTTTTTTTTTAATGTTATCTTTTTATGATTCTTTAAATAAAAAAAAAAAAAAAAAAAAAAAAAAAAAAAAAACACAAAAAAAAAATGATAAAAATTGTCGTATATATAGACAGCCATAGTGACTCTAAGGTATTTTATGTAAGCAATGTGATTTATGTCATTTTATGTTGACTTTACTTATTTTCTTTTGTTCTTATGTGTGGGGTAATATTTCATTTGCTCTTTCAAGTTTTACATCCTTCATAGCGAGAAAATAAAAGCAGGTCAAAAATTTAAGTCACACATACAACCATAATCACATTATCATATCAATGTTTAGACATATCTTGCCATATACGTAATTATACTTAAGTGGACGTGTAAATTAGCTTTTTAACATTTGAATTATTTAAATCTTCCATTATATTTTTTGTTTGTTTTATTTGCTTATTTAGATATTTATTATTAAAGCTATATATTATTGAAGCGAGTGTGGCTTGGTGTGAAAACGTCTGCTTTTCAATCATAAGGTTCCTGGTTCAATCCCGGCCCTACACCAATAGCTTGTTTTTCATGTTATGTGTGAATTTGCACACGCTTTACGGTGAAGGAAAACATCGTGAAGAAACCAACATGTTTGAGGACCACAATATCCGAAAATATGTGTCATCCACCAAACCTCACTTGCGTGAAAAAACGTGGTGGATTATCTTTCCGCTCGTAAGAGAAGGCCCAGCGTCCCAGCAGTGGGGACGTACAATGGGCTGCTTATGCTTTCTTTTATGCTTTATATTAACTTAAAGTAAGTTGAATCTAAATGTATTCCACTCATATCATCATTGCAGTGTTCTATTTTTTAATTGAATCATTTTTCGCCTTCATATGTATTTTGACCATTTCAAGAAAGGAATATTTAGCAAAGACTTTATAAGCAGCAAAATAATAATATAATTATCATTTTCAATAGTCATTATTCTTTTAATATTGCTTTGTATTCATAGTGCAAAATTTTGCAGTGTGCAACAAAAAGTCAACATTATAGAAAAACAGCTATCATAGGTCAGTTTAAGGATATTTCAATTTAAGCATTTAAGAGTTTTTGAAAATTATAATTACTGTATTTTATATTTCAAATACTGGAAAGGTAACGGTATAGCTATTATTTAAATCTTCGCTTGTCTATGTACGTTCTACTTGTATTTTCTTGGTGGTAATTGGTCTATAAACGAGCTTGGTTCAAGCCTCATAGTATTGTCTGTCTGTCTACATCTATATTAACTGTGGCTATCACGCTTTGGTTCCAATTGTGGTTGCAACAAAAATCCCCTGAGCAGAGGAATATCTAAGTAGATTTCTCGAATAAAACTTTCGAAAGTAGCCTCTCGACAGAACTAGGGTATCTCATCTTGATACAGTAAAACTTGGTTAAGTGGGACCTGGATAAGTGAGAAACCTCCATAATTGGAACTCATGCTGAGGTTCCAACACTTTGACACTGAATTACCTCTGTTAGTTGGACGAGGTAAACCTCTATATCTGGGATTTGTTCTTTCGATTTATCATCATAGTTACCTCTATAACTGAGACAGCGAGTAAATTTTATATGCATAAACCTCTGTAACTGAGATAACATTGTTTGTTTACTCATTCTTATTCTACCCACAAATTCCACACGTAATTCCAAGTACGTCAGTACAAATTTTGAGCTTCAATTACCTTCAGTTTTAGTTTCGCTTTACTATCATACAGATGTTTATTTGAAAAATGTCAAAACGAAAGCTACAATCATTATCATTACTTGAAAAACTGAAGTTAATATCCGTTTATATAGACACTTGGTAAGTGGAATACCTCTATAAGTGAAACGACATTGCAGGTCCCTTGATGTCTCACTTAACCAGGTTTCACTGTATATAGGTTCTTTACACTTTGCGCTGTAATATCACTGATATAATACAAATCTTTATTTTCAGACACAAAGTCCCGTATGAAACGTCTTTCAAACCAGATTTGCTGTAATGCTTGGCGATAGGATAACTGGCAAATCTGTGGTACTGTTCTTCATAAGATACTTTTTCCGTATGATAGGCAAATCGATATCATTTGCTCCTTAGTCTTTATGGCAGATATCTTTGGACTATTTATCGTTCTCTTTTCTTATACATCATAAATTGGATATTTAGTTGGTACAGCTGAATTTATCGTAATGAAATTTAAACCTTCTAGAAACGTATTATTTGGAGAGGCACTTATATATAATAACGAGATGGATAAAACTTCGCTGATATAATATTTAACAGTCCTTTTATAATTAAAGTTCCTTTAGAAATAAATTAATCTGCATAAATTATTACATTAATTGAAAATTAAATTTATTGAATTTTAAATTTATTGAAAAAGATATCATTTATATATCTTATTTGGAGTTCCTCATACAAAGGTATATAAAGATATAATAGTCTCATTACCGCGCTGAATAGTCTAGCTTTGTCCATTTTTATATTGAACTTTTAATCGCATATTTATGATATTGTTAGTACAATATTAATGTGCTTTTTAATAAACCTTTGCGATAGTTATTAAGTAAGGCTTTTAAACATGCTTCAACTAATAACATTTAAAAATTATATAGTTATAATATGTTACTTAGTATATTAACAATAACATTTATTAGATATGTATTTTATTTAGCTCTTAATTACAAATGTTTTTGTAAATCTCGTAATAGTCTGTCTTAAGCCCGGCTATATTTCAATTCATTTAATTGATGGATCGTTCTGATTAACGATGTTTTAAAGTAAAATGACCTTTTTTTGAGGAACACTGCAGCTATCATTACACTTGCAAAAATTAATAAATTCAAATTTGTTCTCTACATAACATAGATAAAAACATTAGATAATCTTTAAAAATACGTAAAGTATGCATTATTTAAGAAGATATAATAAGTACTAGCTATTAAATTAATGATTTACTATTTATCACATTCTTAGATTTTATATCTTTTGTCACATTTACATCATAAAACATACACAAATAAATAAAAATCTAAATAATATAACATTACAGATCAGCATACATTTTACGCAAAACATTCACAGATCAAAAACAAACTAAATAAATTAAAATAAAACAATCTAAATTATAAATCAATTTAAATAATCGCAATATAAAAGTCCAAATAAAATAATCACTATATAATATTTACATATAAATATGTATATGTAGTGAGCTAAGTTCGACAAAGAGAACTGAAGATAAATAAGAGAGTGCAATATTTTTTTAAACAAATGGTAGTAAATATCTACTACTCTAACATCCGTAAACCAATACCGCTTCAGGTCACAGTAAAAGCACTTCACGATTACCGAGCCCGGCAGGAAGACGAGTTATCTTTTTGCAAGCAAGCCATCATCACAAACGTGGATAAACCAGACCAGGGCTGGTGGAGAGGCGACTACGGGGGCAAAAGATATCATTGGTTCCCAGCCAACTACGTGGAAGAAATAGAGGTGCCACCTATGCCAAAAATTACTGTGAGTAGACATCTTTGGTCCTCGCACGCTCCAAAAATAACAAATGTACATTAACAATTATGTACAAATGGCATGGTAATTACCCGAATTTAACTTTAGTTATCCACTCTACTAATACACCAAAACTACACTGCCGAACCAATAAACTGCTTTTTTAAAAAATAATTTTCCTACTCAGTAAACAGTAAACATACACACGATGATAATTTATATGTAGTCGTCTTTTGGTACCTTAACTTCATAACAGCGTAGTATAGTAACCTTAAATGTATGTTTATAAACTGGAAATGATGAAAGTCTTTCCACTTTTCACCCCCGGTGCAAAAACGAAGGGGTGTAATAAGTTTGACGTTTGTGTGTGTGAGTGTGTGTGGCATCGTGAAAAGATTTTGATTTTTTTTGTTATTTGAAAGACGGGTCGAGAGTGTTCTTAGTTATGTTATAAATAGATCCATGATGGCGGGTTAAAAAAATTATCACAAGTGATTCAGTATGGGTATCAAATGAAAGGATTTGATTAGAAAAATATATACACCATCATAAAATTTTTAATAAAATCAAGATGGCTGCCAATACAAAAAATGGTCGAATATTTTAAAAACTTTGAATATACGAGTATACATGTCTTGAAGAAAATCTTTGATGCTCTTTATTAATCCGTTAAATATTTATGACTTTTTTACGTCGGGTTCAATTTATAATTACACTATTTTTATACTTTACTCCAAATTCTTCAGATGCTTGTCGCTTGTTTTCATACTTCGTGTATTGTACAAATTAAAATTAATAGTTTTTTAGTCGTAGTCCTCATTACTACCCTGCAGTGGTCGTGACTCCCCGCACAATTTATTCTTGGTCGTACTTTACTTCCATGTAAGTTACATGTCCTCAGATTGTTCTGGTCTTCATATCGGCTTCCTCACGGTGCTTTTCAAAACGCTTTTACCATAAAGCGAGTGCAAATTGATGTAGGGCTGGGATCGAACCAGGAGCAGTCAGATCTAAAAGCAGACGTTTTCCTCAGTTTTCATCGAGCCACACTCACTTTTTTTCACCATGTGACACTTAAATTAACGTTTATGTATAAATTAAATATTAATCATACTTTTCTCTCCACCTTTTATGTCTTCTGTGCTCTAAACATAAAGTCACCATATAACTTGTATAGTTTTCTTGATACATCAATCTAGTGTTATATAACTTGAGTTAATTAAGGAAACATTTGAAAGTTTGTGTCCTCTCACTTGCGTCTTCAAAGGAGTGCGAGCAAGACGAGGCGATCCTTCAAATATTTTCTGTATTGACTCGCGTAACTTTTCTTAGTTTCTGTTTATCGTGGACTTATTCCTTTTTTAAGTCACCAGACTGTTTCTCAGGAACCGTTATAGCTCCAAAGCTGGAATTTTCACAAGTCATGAATTTCCCTTGCCGCTATAACAACAAATCAAGGAGAGCCCCTTACAATAAACATGTTTTTTTCGCATTTTTTTGTTATATATCAATTACAGCAACTATTATCACAGAATAAATTGATGTTTATTACCTTAAGGCAACAGGGGCAGTTTTTTCGTAATAAATCATAAACAGTAAAAATAATTGTAAATATAGCTTAAAAACGATGTAAGAAAGGACTGAATTAATATTTATACTTATTTTGGTACCAATACGACCAATATGAAAAAAAACGGGTTTTAAATTTATTTATTTTTTTGAACCAGTTTCATTTCTTATTCATACTCGTAAGTCTGAGTGGTACCAACATTCGTTTAAATATTCTTAAGAGATGTTTTTTAGTCGGTCTGTAAGCTACTTTTTCAATATTTTTTCCTTATATGTTTTATAACAAAAAAACTGTAAATTAAAAATTTTGCCCTTGTCATTGCCATAAATTAAAAATTCAATAAATATTAAAGGGTTGATCCAATGCAAAAAGGTTAGGATTTTTTACTCGATATTTATAACGACATTTAGAAGGCTCTCTAAACATTTACTGATTATTCAATTGTCCTGTTGAATACATATCAGGCCAAAACTCTTTCTGGTTAATTTAGTACCTAGCCTTAAGAGTAGTAGCACGATGAAATGTTTCGGCCCTATGAAAGCAGCTCAAGATCAAAGTTCGACTTCCGTTACTAATCTTCAAACATCTGGCGCAACAGGTGGAACTGGCCAGCGACACAGCGTGCTTCGTTATTTCAAGGACCTTGGTTGATTTGGGTAGGCTGGTATGGGGGGGAATGCACAATACGCCCCTAGCGGGATGTTAGTGCAGGTCTCATCATCTCCACTTCAAATTAGAATTAGAATTATGTCTCAGAATCTATTATATAAAATTTCCATGTCACAATGTTAGTTACCGGACTCCTCCGAAACGCCTTGACCGATTTTCACCAAGTTTCATATGCGTATTCAGTAGGTCTGAGAATCGGCTACTATCTATTTTGCAAAACAACGTTTGCCGGGTCAGCTAGTAGAATATAAAATTAGTATTAAATTACCTTTAAGGTGGGCTCCCATACAACAAACGAGATTTTCTTGTTTTTTTTTTAAAGATGTTACGAAACCCTTAACACATTTTAATGCATCTTGTCGCCAAGCATGTATTTTCTTGCAAAACACCGGATTGAATTTTCGCAATAAATTTCTAAAAGTTTTTAGTAAAATTTGTGAAGATGTAAATTAATATTAATGCCAGGTATACAATAATATTAATTGAAATGTGTATTGGTGCATGTATAAAGCCTTCATATAGCACACAACTGCATGACTTCTCCGCTAATTATAGCTCTGATAAATTATATGCGAGGTAAGTTATAACCATAGCCCAATAGATACTTGTAAATAAAACTAGTAAAAAAAACATACAAACGAATATGTCAAATTTAAAAATATAGTGGTGGCGATTCAGCGGCACACACGACTAAACTAAATTTAAAGTAGCTCCGTCTCTTTTCGTCATAAATGACCAAAAAGAGATGGTACGATCTAAATCATAGACAAAACATCTAAAATCACGTCAAACACGTCAGATTTAGAGCTGATACAATTGGGTGCGCTCTAAATTCGCTTAAATTTTTCATATTTGACGTGATTTTAGTTGTTTTGTGTGTGGTTCAGAACGTGCCGTCTCTTTCTGGCCTCCTAAGATGAAAAGAGACGGGGCTTCTTTAAATTTAGTTTAGTCGTGTGTGCCGCTGAATCGCCACCAATGCTTCCATGGTTGACGGTAAACATTAAAACAATGATAATAAACGATTTTATTGCGTTTATATACTTATTCTATTATAAGAAGGTGCAAGGATTATTCAGTTTACAGGTAAAATAGTTTTTTTAGTCACATTTTCGTTTTAAGTATTTTTTAGTCTACTAGTATTTTAAATGCAAAAGTTTGTAAGTGTATGATTGTTACTTCTTCACACTCAAACGGCTAAACCGAGTTTGATGAGATTTACTATGAAGATGGATTAAACCTTGGATAAACACATAGTCTACTTTTTAACGCGGGTACATCGCGGGGCGCTAGTATAAAAATAAAGTAAGTATATCTTAATTGAAATTATAATATCTTAATATATATAAATCTCGTGTCACAATGTTTGTCCTCAATGGACTCCTAAACCACTTAACCGATTATAATAAAATTCGCACACCATGTGCAGTTCGATCCAATTTCAGAGATGGGATAGTTTTAATCTCAAATTATAGTCGCAATTTTAATTTATTGCTAATTAATGTCTGTTTTATTGCTAATTAATTCTAACAGGTGTCGATACCTTTCGACTGGGTTGAGTATGTAATCAATAGATGGCGCTGCTATGGTAAATCTACGAACGTGTCATATAAACTACACTATCTATTTTTCATACCCCTCAGTGAGGCAAAACAAGGTTTGCGGGGTCAGCTAGTTATACTATATGGAACTAGGGTTCTAGCGCCGTTACTGCAGGTACATTTACATGAAGATTCTGCTAAGTTCCTTCTAGGCAAGCGCGCTCCACCGTAGACCTCAATAACACTTACCATCAGGTGAATTGTCGTCAAGCGCTAATCTATTCCAAAAAAAGAGTAATGAAAGCCATTCTTTATTTAAATTCTTAATTGTTGTATCGTTTAATAATAATTGGTTATGTATTGATTTACATGAGCAGTTAGTGACACAATCTAGTTACATACATATCTATACAAGTTCCATAAACAGATGTACGACATTCTAATTTAGTCACTGGTAGGAACTAACGTCCATGATACGGGCTTGCAGTCCAGTTTGAGGGTTAGGGATATTAAATTATGTACATACATTGTAAAACTTTTTGAATTATAATTTTAAATAATATGCAAAAAAGTAATAAAGCTAATATTGTTGCTCTAGGGTCTGGACGGCGACTCTGCAGCTTTAGGCTCGTTACAAAAAGGCGTGGTCGACGTGAAGGGTGCGTTGGTAGAACTGATCGTAGGCGGAGAGACAGGAGGGCCGCGCTGGTTGGTGCGCGTCAACAGCTCGACTCACTGCGCGCCTTTCGATATGGCCGCACCTACGCGCGAGGTGGCACTCGAGTGGCTGTCCGCGATAAAAGAAGCAGCGCAGACTACCACCGTCCGCGTCGTCACTAACACCAAGATCGAGCGCACCTTTCGCGTCGCCAAAGAGATCTCCGAGCTCATCATCTACTGCCGCTCGGTCTCCTTTAACATCGAACGTCTCAAGACAAAGGGCTTCGTCTACCCCGAAATGTCATCATTCCCTGAAACGAAGGCTGAACGCCTCATGTGCCAGCAAGAGAACGCCTTCTTCCTCAAGTACCACACGGTGCAATTGAGCCGCATTTACCCTAAGGGACAACGCATTGACTCGTCCAACTACAATCCCGTACCATTTTGGAACACCGGATGTCAGATGGTCGCTCTGAATTACCAAACCCCTGACAGGGCTATGCAGATAAATACGGGACGGTTCAAGGAAAACGGAGGCTGTGGTTATGTCCTGAAGCCAGACTTCATGTTCGAAGAAGGTTACAATCCTTACGACAAGCGGAGCAGGAATAAGAAAATGAAGAGTGCATTTGTGAAACTGCGCGTGGTTGCGGCGAGGCACCTGTGCAAGTCTGGCCGTGGCACGGCGAGCCCCTTCGTCGAGGTGGAGATTATTGGCGCTGATTACGACAGCGGTGTCAAACTCGTCACCAAAACGATCTGTGAGTACTTACATCTACTACACGTTATACTCTTATACACAAGAAACGACCAAAGTCATAAATATTTAAAAGATTTATTGATATATGCTTAGATACGAGTACGTATAAGCAATAGAGTTTTTTTTTTAAATTTTACATTCTTCTGTATTGTGGAACAAATAAAGTAAATTTAGATCGCCCAAGCAAATGTACTACTGCTACTTTCTAGTTGCATTTCAACGATTGAACTTTTTAATACCCAATTCCGCTGGCGTGTGCTACTTTATGGTATTTTAAAGTACCCTTAGTTAATTTTATCAAAGTTTTTTTTCATTTTTTTTTTTAATTTTTAGTTTTTTTTTTGACTTTGTTTTTTACCACAATTTGAGGTCGGCACTTCTTATTTTTCTTCCACACTATCAGCCGTCACCTCACATACTTCTAATACATTCACTCCTTTTTCTTTCATATCCTCTTTAGCACAATTCATTCACGTCTTTTTCGTCTAAGCACTGTATTTCAATAAATCTTGTGTAGGATATATGCGATTGTATAAGAGTATATAGATAATAGAAGGTATAAGAGTATGATAGATAAATACCACCACCATTTCTTAACCTCGACGGGATGTAAACTGGAGTTGGCATTAATCTCCAAAACTACTTGAACGATTATGATGCGTTTTTTAATGAGGGTTAAGATTTGATTGGTACAGGTACAGGTTTTTATAGAAGTGTCATAGTGACAATTTTCTATATAAATCTGAGTTTCATGAATGGGCAAAAGTAGTTCAAATTTTTCATTCAAAAGAGGTTAAGATGTGTAAGGGAACACATCTAAAGAAGCTATGTACTCTATAACACATTTTTGTACAGAAGCGAAATTATGGCATTATTATTTTTTTCACTCTTTGTAGTTTGACATCTGGTAGTATATATATATATATATATATATATCAGTTCAGTATCTTAAAGATATATAGATAGTTTATTTAACTGAAAATGTAAACCGCTGCTTGCTTGTTTTAAAATCTTTTTTAAGTTCTTACACGCTGTGCTATTCAGACTAGGTCATCTACAATCTGCCGCTTTAACAACAAATACTAAAATTAAAACTAGAAAAATATATATTTTAAAGGAGCGCCGATATCAATATAATTTCGCATTTTTTGTTTCGATTTTTAAAACAACATATTATATAATATAATATAAATATTATAAGGACTAATATTAGGACACATTCACACACGGCTGGTTAGCCCCATACTAAACCATTTCTAGCTCGTATTATGGTTGCTAACACAACTGATATACTACATATACATACATATTATATATAAATACATATTTAACACCCAGACCCACAGCCAACAAATTTAGTTTAACACAAAGATGTTGACCGGGCCGGGAATCGAACCCGGAACCTTCTGATTAGCAGACCTTTTCAACATGAGTTGCTAGATAGACGAGCACTAGAAAATGCTCAAGCCATAGGTGTGCTGTATGCGATATTATTTCCTTGATCCGCGAGTACTAAAAATACTACTGCAGATGCGTGGTTTATTAGAAATATTCAAGCGATTTTTTCATTTTCAGTTAAATAATACTGATGTCATGGAGATGTTATAAAAGTTGAAAATGCCTTAAAGAAAACGCCTGACCGACAACATGCAGAATGCCGCAGAGGTCAATTCTAGACAAAATGAGCCAAATTAGTCAAAATTAAACAAATTAACCTAAAAATGCATTGTCTTGTAACCAAGATGTTTCTAGCTATCTCTTTCTTCAAAGCTGAGCGCGTAGTGAACATTTAGACGTCAGTTAAATCGCTTAAACGTTAGTTTTACAAAAAACGCCTAAAACAAATATAATAGCAACACGAATCTTGGCAAAAATATTTTAATGAACATTTCTGCAGGACACAGTATTCGGTTTTATAAATTAAAAAAAAAAACACATGAAATAAAACTTAATGACTGATATATAATAAATACTTTGGTATCTCACTTATAAAGATTCGTAGGGTTCCGTATATTTTCGCTATATCCGTTCGCCCTATGACTAACTTTTTCATTTAAAACATACATATAAATATACTGTCGTATTTATAAAATCTGGTACTATCTCAGGCAATCCATTTCATATTAACGATAAGTTTTTACGATAGTATCGGTGTCATCTGTCGGGGTCAGTCGACGGCACTGTTAAAGAATACTTAACGCGAACATGTACCGTGTAACTGCTTAACTTACAATCAACGTCCTACAACAGTTTTTTCTATTTGTTTTCAGCGGACAACGGCATAAATCCGATCTGGAACGAGTACGCGGAGTTTGAAGTGTGTTGTCCTGAAATTGCTTTGATCCGCTTCCTTATCCAAGATGAAGACATGTTCGGCGATCCCAATTTCCTCGGGCAAGCGACTTTTCCGCTCAAGTGCATCCGGCTTGGGACCAGGGCTGTCATCCTACAGAATGCATATTCTGAGGAGCTGGAGCTCTCTTCGCTGCTTGTTCAAATCAATATTCAATATCGTTAAAATACTGAACTGTAAAATATCATAAAGGTCAAGGTTTATCTCGAAACTCCCATTTGAACGTTTACTTTCAATCTCAAAAATGACATATATATATTGATTAATAATATGTTTCTATTCATCCTGTATACGTAAAAAATGTTTAAAGTACCCGGGTTCAACTATTAAGTGTAATATTCATGCTGATGTGGATGAATATTTTTTGTGGATTTAAACCTCTAAAATTTACTTATATTACACAATGACAAACCACTGGAGCTACACACTTAAAACCTAAACTCTTTGATTTTTTAATTGTTTATAATAAAATACTTCAGTTTATTCCTATTATTGGGAAATATTCTATGGAGTTTCGGCTAAGCATTGTTCCTTAGTAACCCTAATAGACCGTAAAATATTTAATCAACTATAACGGTCCGTAAATATGTATTGACAACCGTCATTGTTCGTAAAGTAGCTACCATTGATAATTGTCGAGGTCCGTAAACTAGCTGCTACTAACAACTATCGTGTTTCGTAATGTAGCTACTACAGTAGAACCTCTATAACGTTTTATTTTACAAACTTTACAACTTGATCATTTGGAATTTATTACCTCTATTGTTCGAACAAAAATAAGTTACCGACTTTAAGAACTTGCCGACAATGTGAGTACACTATTGTTTCTTGGAAAACATTTTAGGAGTGTACGATAATAAATTTATGACTCACGTAAACACATGTTTGCTTGCGTGGTGTCAGGTGTTCAATTTTGATTTCCTTTGAAATGTAGCTAAGCAAGTCATTTGTTTTCGACTTAAATACTGTCAGAAGTAGTTTGGTTTTACTGCAATACATATCAATTAGTACAACAAAACAACCAAATTATCTAAAGCAAAAAAAAGTTGAAATCCTCCATTAGTTGAAAACTCTGTAACTCGATTTTTTGGCGTCTTCCTTGATATTCGACTTATAGAGGTTCTACTGTACCTTTAGCAACCGTAATATAATGAAAATATAAATATATTTTCTTAAAAATAAAATATAAAACTATTTTGATACACTAGCCTCATTTGTCTTTCCTAATACGTTATATATTTTTCTCACTTGTGAGATTAAAGAAAGACAATATAATTGAAACAAATGTTGAACATAGAAAAAAAGTGGACCAACCTTAAAATATCATATCTCACCTGCAACTTTTCTCGTCCATGCACTTTGGTTGCGCAGATATAAATGAACATTTAAATATGAATTGAAGTTTCTTTATAGTTTCATATAATTTGAAACGAGAAACAATATTACAAATAATTTAGATCAAATCTAAGTTGGGTAGAAATTACACAAGATTATAGATTTATACAAGTAGTCAGCTTAAACCTAATAATAATATGCATGGTCATAATTTTCATAAGAACGAATATCAGAAATAAGTGGCCATGTCAGGGTGATTCAGTCAAACGAGTAAAAGTTCACTCCCTTTATTTTTTTCCTTTTTTGTACTGCAATATATTTAATGGCGGTTTTTGTTTGTCAAAAAAATCTTAGATATACGCCATACACGTAGCCAATATACAAGGCAATATCGAGACGCTAACTACCAAAAAATACATTACGAACGTATTTGTTCTAATAATATCTAGAAGTATTTTCACTTTTCCTACTTGACTATTAGTTTATATTTATTTTACGGCATGTTTTGGATTTGTTTATAAGAATTTCTTTTTGTCATTCTATTTTACATATGTAGTATATAGCAGAGAGATCAAAGGACTTTTTGTCGTAGATTATTGAGACAAAGAAAATCAGTAAAACATTTTTAATTTCAGTATTTTTTGAAATTGTACCAGGACAACGTTAAGTGTCCTTCCAATGACTCTATTCTCAAACAATGTTGTTCACTTAGAAAATAAAGAAAACATTTCAATTACACACAAAGTACCTACATATCCTCTCACTTTCATAACAATAGTAGTGAGAGCATGAGGAAGCGAACGTTTTTTTTTTCTTTGTTGATTCGGGTTATAGTTTCGTTTAGTTACGTCTGTACACTTTAGAGAGCAATGTAGTCTTTGCCAGCTCAGCACAGGCAATACCGCTAATTTTATTGAGAATAGGGTCATTTAACGGACATCTGACGACGTACTGAAATATAAAAAATGTGTATGAGGTGTGTTGTGACTTTGCTGTGATCATAAGTGAGAGAACAAATGTTGAATAATAATAATGGCTGTTATTTGATATAAAATATATATATATACTAGAGGTTGCCCGCGGCTCCGCCCGCGTGTAGGTCGCTTTTTGCGTAACCTGTGGAAAAAATCTATTGTATCCTAGTCCCGTGCCAATTTTATATAAACACTACATTGCTGCGATATCAAAATAAGCCGCATCTGTCTTTCCTCATTCGATTCCTGAGATCTAGTTAACCTCTGTTTTAGCTATTTTGGTGGTAATGCGACAGATTAGACCACATACTTAATTTCCAATTCATAAGTATTTAATTTTAAAACACACAAAACTTTCCCTTTGAACTTTAAACCCCAATGGCATACCTTAATTCACTCCTAGCAAATATCATTACAAATTTATTTTAACCACCATATAAACTACAACCAAAACAACGTTCAAGACTGTTAAATTAATAAATAAAAAAAAATCCAAACAAACTTTCACCCCCCCTCCTCCCTATAAACCCTTATTTAACCCCTGGCAAAAAAACTTGATTTTACATAAACTATACATATTCCAAATTTCATTGCTAGAAGTTCAAAAACATAGAAGTTTCATACAAACTGTTTTACCCACTTTCACCCCCTCAGGGGTGGAATTCCCAAAAATCCGTTCTTAGTACACGTTTAAATACTAAAATATATACACACTCCAAATTTTACACATTTAAGTTCAAAAACACAAAACTTTCATTTTTAACTTTCAACCCCAATGGCATCCCCCTTAATGCACCCCTGGCAAAAGTTTTTAAAATTTTAATTTAACCATTCAATAAACTACTACCATAACAACTTTCAAGACTTTAACTTGATAAATAAAGATTTTTCCGTACAAACTTTCACCCCCCATAACAAACCCTTAGTTCACCCCTGGTAAAAAAACCTAATACCATTATTTTTAATTTTACATAAACTATACATATTCCAAATTTCATTGCTATAAGTTCAAAAACAAAGAAGTTTCATACAAACTGTTTTACCCCCTTTCACCCCCTTAGGGGTAGAATTTCCAAAAATCCGTTCTTAGTACGCGTCTACATACCAAAACAAATACACCCTCCAAATTTCAACAACCCTAGGACCAGCCGCTTGGGCTCTGCGTTGTCTATAGATGAATGAATGAATGAATAGGTCAGGACAAAGAGTCTTATAGTATAGATTCTTTGTATGAAGCACTTCAAGTACGAAATCATTTGCGCTAAGTGAATCTATGAAACAGGTACTCTTAGCGCTGTAGACTTGACACTGTATGTCTCATGTATCTCAATCTTCAAAACTCGGATCTAAGCAGCGAACTAGAATAAACGAGAAGACGAAGAGTAACTTCATACAATGACGCTTAAAATTTGGATCCATCTACGCACACAGTTATACTGCTATCCCAACGAAACTCACACACACGAAGCTCGCACGCGATTCGTCGCATCAAGGTCACGCGGCGCGCGGGTAGCTGTTTTGCCCCACCCACCGCGGTATAATACGCGTGGACGGTGGAACCATTTTATCGGCCAAGTGACTATTCTATTTATTCTAGTTCGCTGGATCTAAGCATAGAAATGGATGTACTTGCAGTGCTGGTAATATGTTTCACAGCCTTTATTCAAAGCAAATTTTGATAAAAATATATTGTCTCCATTTGGATAATAATGTAAAATGACTTTAAATATGTAAATGTATGGAATTATATATGTATTCAATATATAATCCATTCATGTTGTAATGATAAGTTGAATTTTAATAAAAAGTTTATTATCGCTCTTTTTAGGTTAAAATATATATTTGTATAAGAAATTAATTGGTTTCAAAATTGCAATGTGAAATTATTATGTGAAGGCAGTTAATCAAAAGTGCCCTTCGATAATGAGATAGTTTTTTTTATTGAGACTAAATTAAAAGTAGAATAGTTGAAATGTTTTTTTGATCGTCTAACGTCTAATCTAGACATTTTTTAATTTTCAAAGTTTTTTAATGTTTAAAACTTAATTTCTAAAAGTAAATAGTTTCTCTAGAAGCGCCCTTTAACTTTTGAGTAAATAACCCTTATAATACCCAGAGGACGGGTGGCGATTGCCTGTTTTTGCCGGGATTATTTAACTAGCTTTCGATTACATTACAATTCATATAATGCATTTATTCTCTATTTTAAATATCTTCACGAAATCAGTTCGAATGGTTTGATATGAATCTCCAATATTTAGCCCCATCGAAAATTTTCTATTATAACTACTAAGTTTATTAGTTAAGAATTTCGTTAATAATGTAATTAATAATATAAATAACTTATTTCCGTACGTACATGGTTATAAAAATTCTAAAAGTAAAAAGCTACAATTAAAAATGTAGTAAGTCCCTTGACTTGCTACATTTTTAGACACACTAAAAACTAAAAACTTCTAGGTTTTCGTTGTAAATAAATGAAAACTTTTATACGATATAAAAAAGTAAAATGTTTTTTTTTTGACGATACGTAAAACATTTTTATAAATGATTTGGAACCGTGTTTACAACTTTTTCGGTGATCATAATCGACACATTGCGTTCACAGACAAATATCCCGTTGTGTGCCCCTCTTCTCACAATCTTGGATAACATCAATCAGTTAAATATCTAATAAAAGTTTTAAAAGCGATTTTTAGTATTTTTAAAAATAATAATAAAATTGTCAAAAACACTGTCTACACTATATCACCACTATTAGTGAAAATTAAGTTTTTATATTTATAAATTTATAAAATATTAGATTATATCACACAATACTATATTTTTGTGTATACAAAGGTATTATAAAATGTTAATCTTGTTATTAATCTTTATTATAAAATGTGTAAACTAGCTTTTGCCCGCGACTTAGTCCGCGTGACTTGGCTTGAGAAGTTTTTTTTTAATAACGAAACTCTACTTTCGTTATGTAATTTAAGAAAGTAACTCGAAAAAAACGCATTTAATACGTTTATATAGACTGTTCTGAATTAATTATTATCGCTATAACATGGGTAGTACTTGTTTTGTTCTAGCACTTTGCTCCAAGATTTTAATTATTTGCGGTGAAGACCTTCTTAAAGATTAATCCTATTAATCGTTGACAAAATCTGGTAACCGAGTTTTGGTGCTGTGTCAGCAATTTGAGAGCCTGGCATACTGTTATATAACAGATGTCAACCAAATCTAAAGCTTTAAGCTTTCATTACTACATTTTAAACACATATATGTACGATAAAGTGTTTATAAAAACAATATGCATTCAGTTCGCATTTAACCTCTTATATTAAGTCTTTTAATCGTTATATTCAAAATATTGTATTATTGTTGTGACATACCTATTTGAAACTCACTGTGTCTTGTTTACACATTAAAACAAATATTCTTAATTATGAATACATATAATGTAGGTATATGTGTTAATTAAACATTTTAATTCATTAAGCTTTTTAGACAGGGTTACAGTAAATTACTTATTATCAACCTTGAAGATATCATTTGTTTTTTTTTCAACTTGTTGATATCTATTTTTAATCAAAACAAAATACAGATTGATTATTTTACTTACATGACTGATGCCTTTTCTAAAAGTTGGTTTACTTTTTACTTGTAACCCTGTATTAGTATTACTATGCTAAAAACGACTGTATGATTAGAATCAGATGGAGCATTAAAACACAAGTATAAGTATATATAAGTGTAACTTCGTAGAAAAAATGTTTTAAATAAAGTAATTTTTTGATTTTCATATAAAATAAAAATTGGACGACAGGTTTTTACAAATATGTAATACTTTTTTGGAAATACATTAATGCTACCATCTGTATTAAGTGTCTATGTAATAAATGTTTTAGATTTAGAAAAAATGGTCGTGTTATTTTCAAAAATACCTATTATCCCTTATTACATACGTTTCTGAATACTAATTGGTACCTGCGGCATCGCCCGTATATTTAAGAAATATCAAACATGGTTTGATGCCATAAGAAGTATTCTGTTAGTCCTCTAATTTAAAATGTGTATTATCGATTTAAAACTTTTTTTTTTCTATTTTTATTAACTATGTCTCATTGCCAAATATTTAGTTTCAAAAACATTTCCTTTGAACTTCCAACTCCAATGGCAAACCTTAAGGCACTCCTGGCAAAAATTTTAATATATTTATTTTAACCATTATATAAACTACAACCATATCAACTTTCAAGACTTTAACTTTATAAATAAATAATTTTCCATGCCAACTTTTACCCCCATTATAAATCCTTAGTTTACCCTTGGCAAATATAATGATATTATAATTATTTTTAATTTTAATTAAACTATACATTTTCCACTAACTAATTGCTAGAAGTTCAAAAACAAAGAAGTTTCATACAAACTGTTTACCCCTTGTCACCTTTAGGGATGGAATTTCCAAAAATCCGTTCCTATTACACGTCTACATACTAAAACGAATACACCCTCCAAATTTAATATGCCTAGGACCAGTCGTTTGGGCTCTGCATTGCCTATAGATGAATGAGTCAGAGTGAGACAAAGAATATTATAGTATACTAGAGGTTGCCCGCGGCTCCGCCCGCGTGTAGGTCGCTTTTCGCGTACCCTGTGGAAAATTTTTATTGTATCCTATTTCCGTGCCAATTTTATAAACATTACATTGCTACGATATCAAAATGAGTGCATCTGTCTTTCCGCATTCAATTCCTGAGATCTAGTTAACCTCTGTTTTTAGCTACTTTGGTGATGATGCGAAAGATTAGATCGTTTTCTCCAAGCCATTATTTTAATATAAATAACGTGAACCATACCACTAAGTGAACCACATACTTAAATTCCAATTCAGAAATATTTAACTTCAAAAACTCAAAACTTCCCCTTTGAACTTTAAACCCTAATGGAATCCCCCTTAATGCTCCGCTGGCAAAAAAAAATATAATTTTAATTTAACCATTTAATAATCTACTACCATAACAACTTTCAAGACTTTAACTTAATAAATAAAGAATTTTCCATACAAACTTTCACCCCCCCGTTACAAACCCGTAGTTCACCCCTGACAAAAAAACTTGATACCATCATTTTTAATTTCAGATAAACTATACATATTTCAAATTCATTGCTGGAAGTTTAAAAATAAAGAATTTTCCATACAAACTTTCACCCCCCATTACAAACCCTTAGTTCACCCCTGGCAAAAAAACTTGATACCATTATTTTTAATTTCACATAAACTATACATATTCCAAATTTCATTGCTAGGAGTTTAAAAACAAAGAAGTTTCATACAAACTGTTTTACCTCCTTTCACCCCCTTAGGGGTGGAATTTCCAAAAATCCGTTCTTAGTACGCGTCTACATACTAAAACAAATACACCCTCCAAATTTCATAACCCTATGTCTATAGATGAATGAGTCAGGACAAAGAGTCTTATAGTATAGATGTAGATTGAGATGTGCCCCCTTGATCTGCATAGAATCCCTAGACTTAGTTAAAACTTAGCTTAGAATCCAAAACACCTCATCAGTATAGACACCATGGTTCTCCCTCTCTCCCTCATAGATGTAACAATTGCAAAAAAAAATGCATACCTACAATGAATCCCACAAATATTAACAAGACTCAAATGGCTAAATCGATTTGGATAAACTTATGCTGTTAATTAACATATAGGCTATATTTATCATGATTATTATGATAATGCCGTAGCAGTGCTCAAATAATTACTGACAGTTTTCTATGGATAGGTCCCCGGTGTAATGCCTCATGACTGATTGAATCAAAATTGTTCTTACAAGATACACCCTTTTTTGATCTGTTTCATGCATGTGTTTTAGGCCAAACCAATTCCAGAATTTTTGACTTCAGCTTTAAGTTAGATTTTTTTCTAAATAAAATCCATCAAAATAAATCATATGTATTCACTGCTACTACTTCCTAATTGAGCACTGCAACGCAGTGACTGCGGGTACCATTGAGCTATGCGGGTACAATCTTAGTTTTTATTCTCACCTAAAAATATATCATACTGAAATGAATTCATACCAAAATTCAATTTTAAAGAATAACTTTTCAATGAACAAAACCGTACAAATAGAAGATACAACAAAACAATTCCTAAATCTGAAAATCTGACAGTTACAAATCATAGAGCAATTATTATAAAACTCGTAGACAGAGATGTTTTCTTTGTCTATGATAAAACTTGAGTTGATGTTAAGTACTCTATGCCCAATTTCGGCCTGTCAAAGTTACAGAGTTTAGGTAGCGCAAAGATCTATAGCCTAAAATCCCGCTGCAGGATTGGTGTGCTCATCGACTATTTGTTTAAAACCAAATTTTTATGTTTATTTATAGTTAAGAGAATATATATTTACTAGGGTGCCTATCAAAATTTGGCCGCTATTATTTTTTTTTTAATTATTTTTAATTTATTTTTGGTAAAAAATTTCGCTTATTTATTATTTAAATAAAATAACGTCTACATCACAGCAATTAATATGAAGATTCGAAAAAATCACGGTTGCCGTTGCTCACCTGGCCGCACTTCTTTACAACCTGGTGTAAACAGGTATGATTTCGACAAATTTATACGTTCATAACCTATTTTTATGAATTATATGTCAAATGAAAGCTAATTTTTTTCTATTAATTATCATATAAAGTTGCTTAATTAAATCTGGCCGCAAATAAAGGTTGCTGGCTGTTAAAGATGATAAATATTTAAGGTAGAGTGAAAGAGAGTTAGCGCGTAACATCATTTGTCAGACGAGGACAGCGATTGCCGACTGTGCGACGCTTTTAAGCCATTGCGCATGCGTCGAATGCTCAGAATACAGAAAGAACCAGAAACCGTGAGCGCGCCTAATACTGAAGCTACTAAAACTTTGACGCGCAACCGATCCGATCCGATGGGATCACATTTCACGTGTAGGTAAGTATCGTATTTAGGTATCAACTTTTTTAATTAATGAATAAATTTCTCAGTTTTCAATTGTCATAGATAATGAGGCATCCATCTTGTTAGTGTTGCCAGTATAAGAGTTTTGATTTACCCTACTTTTTATTACCTATTCTTTTGCTCCAATATTAGGAAACAAAAAAAAATATGTTACTGTTGGAGAGCAATGTTTTTCATATTGTTCTGTTGGAAATTTAGTAGTGAAAACTGAAGAAACTGAATTAGCATGTAAACATGAAGAAGCGGATACGAGAATTGTTTTCCACATAAGTAAAGTACCTGAAAATTCAAAAATTTTGGTTAAAGCATCAGACACGGACGTTTTAATAATTTTAGTAGGTAATATGCATAAATTTCCTAATTTGCATATTTGGAAAGTGAGGGTAGGCTCCTACGGATAAGACGCGTTTGTTTACAACGTCAAGTTTTTATTCGAATATAAATAAATAATGGCAAAGTTGACGATAGAATGTGTTGAGAGATTGTTAATAAAGTACCTATCGCCGATGGAAACTAAAATTAACAATATATTCGAAGCAGTGCGGAATTTAGAAGCAAAAACCGGCGTCGACTTAACTGCAATCACCCGTGATGTGGAAGGTCTGAAGGCCAAGATTGATCAACCTAGTGCTGCAAAGATCCTCAAAAGCAGCGTTAAATCTCATCTGACTGATAAAGGTATGCTTAGTTTATCTAATGCATCTACTACTGTACCTACGGAACTACCGACAGCGACGACAGCGCGCGCCGAGCGCGCCATTGCTCGTCAGCAAAAACACAGTCCCGCTACCCGTACGCTGCCAAGCCAGAAAGCTGCGGTGCCGCGGAAGTCACTAATACAAGGTGATCGAGTGAGTCAGCCTACCACTCCTAGCATACTTAACACCAACATATTAGCCAGATCAGCTGATAAAACCGAGCGGTCAGCCGCGCCGAACAACATCACTGACACTATCCGTGACAGCAACGCTGAATCACAACAAAACAATGAAGCTCCCTGGCAGACGGTAAATAAGCGGAAGGGCAAACGTCACTTTAACAGAAATGTGATCCGCGGGAATGCGGCTTCCGATCCTGATCTACCAACAGTCGAGAGAGTGAAGCGTATTCATGTTTGCTTCTTAAAGCCCGACACCACCGCTGAGTCACTACAAAACTATCTGTTAAAGAGAGACCCGACGGCGACTTGCGAGCTCGAACAAATAAAACTGAAACACCAGCACTACGCCTCGTTTATTATCTCCGTCCCGGAAAGCAAGTACGAATTTTTCATGAGTCCAGATGTGTGGCCGCAGAAGGCCGAGATCTCTGCTTGGTTTCCATGGAGCGGCGGACGTGCGGTGCGCGCGTCCACCCGGCCCGCTGCAAGCATCACAACTGGAGAGTCCGGCGCCGGCGCGCCGGCGGCCCGAGCCCGGCGAGCCGCGGTCACCCGCGCCCGCGCACTCCGCCCGGCCGCCGCCGCTACAGCCAGCACCGCACAAATATAGTTCAAGTAACTCGCCTACTCGACGCTTAGTACTTACATGTTTAAATATCCAATGCTTAACAATTGACAAAACACCAAAACTGGAAGTGCTACTAGATAGTGATTTAAAATGCGATGTTTTGGCTTTAACAGAGCACTGGATTTCAGCTGAAAATATAAAATGTGTTAATTTGAACAATTTTGTATTAGCTTCTAGTTTCTGTAGAACTCAGATTGGCCACGGCGGCTCCTGTATTTTTGTACAAAAAAATGTAAGCTGTATAGAGAACCTAGCGATAACTTCACTATCGGTCGAACGGTTTTGTGAAATATCTGCGATCGATCTGTTAGACTTGCATGTTACAGTTATATGTATATATAGGACAGGCTCGGCTAGTGTAGGCGGATTTCTAAAAAACTTGGAACGTTTGCTCGATAACCTTAGCCAAAATAACCTAAAATTTGTAATTGTAGGGGATGTGAACATTAATTTGTTAGATCCTGCCAACACTGACAACAGGAACCTGCGGGACCTGCTCGTCTCTCACAACCTGGACGTGGCGGTGGACTACCCGACTCGCATCTGCGCGACCACCGCCACTTGCCTCGACCACCTGTACCATAACCTGGGCGCGGCGGGCGGCGTGCTGTCGGCGCCGGTGCACACGCTCATCTCCGACCACCTCGCGGTGCGCGCCGAGCTCACCTGCGTGCCGAGCGCGCCGCCCCCGCTCACGCGCTTCGCGCGGGACTTCTCGCGTTCTAACCGCGCTAACTTCGTAGCCTCTATAGATAGCGTCGACTGGTGCGAAATTATCGCACGCAACAATGGTGCAGAGGCGTTTGCAGTAGCCGTAAATAATGTGCTACTGAATAAATTTGACATATGTTTTCCATATAAAAGGAAACCATGTACGAAACGCGACTCGTCGTGGGTCACACCCGACGTTCATAATCTGAAATCTATTCTTTATGACATTACCAATCTGTATAATTTATTTCCCAACCAATTGACATTGAAAATAATTATTGATGATTTAAATATTAAATATGACATTTTAATTAAAAATAGCAAGTCACATTTTTATTCAAACTCAATAAAAAATAGCGTAAATCCGTCCAAAACTATGTGGAATGTAGTCAACTCTGAAAGAGGCAAATACAACTCGCCCAAAGTTAGCTTTTCAAAAATAGTTAAGGATAGCGATGGAACAACCTTTAGTTCTCAAAAAGACGCGTTAGATAGCATGAATTTAAGATTTATAAATGCTGCGTTGGCTTGCGGAGCGCCGAGAGCTGATGTAGATGCTGTTCAGCGTATTTTAGGAGTTACGCGTCCGCCAACTGATCGCTCGCTGAGGTTGCGCACTTTTTCTGCTGATGAGGTATTTAACATAGTAATGACTCGTATCCCCCCAAAGAGATCTAAAGATGTTTTCGGAATGTCTATGGAGTTCATACGTAATGCGATAGGACCGCTTGCACCCATCCTGTCTGAGTTGTATAATAAGTGTCTTTATGAGGGCGTGTACCCCACTCCTCTAAAGATATCTAAAATATCTCCTATATTTAAAGGCAAAGGGAAGCGAATCGACATCGACGCGTATAGGCCGGTTTCTATAATACCCGCTATTGCGAAAGTGTTCGAAAACGGGCTAAGCTCTAGGTTGGTAGAATATCTGACCGATACAAGCGCTCTATCTGAACACCAGTATGCCTATCGTACTGGTCGATCTACTACATCCCTGACCAGAGAGGTAGTGCGCCGCGTCCTGGACGCCCGCGAGCGCAAGCAGCAGGTCGCCGTCTTGTGCTGCGACCTGTCAAAGGCTTACGATGTGGCCGACCATCGAGCCCTCGCGGTTAAACTAAAACACTATGGGATAGTCGGAAAAGCTCTCGCGGTGCTCGCGGACATGATGAAGGACCGGTCTCAGATCGTCGATGCAGGTGACGGTTGTAACAAGTCGGACCCGCTGACGACGACAATGGGCGTCGCACAGGGCTCGTCGGTCTCTAACATAATGTTCTCCCTTCTTCTGAACGACCTTCCTGGCGCGGTAACGTGCGCAGAGATCCTTCTCTATGCTGACGATGTCGCGGGAGTGATAACTGCCCCCAACATAGACCAGCTGGAGAGGAACCTGAACGTCACCGTGTCGCGCCTCGCCGACTGGTTCCGTGTGAATGGTCTGGTACTGAACTTAAAGAAGACACACTTCGTGCACTTCGTACTATCAGGCCATTCCGTGCGACCACTCACGGTGTTGGTGAATGGAGTTCAGGTCGAACAGGTAGGAAGTACAACATTCCTAGGATTCGAGATCGACAGAAGTCTAACATGGGAGAACCATATAGACACCCTGTGCGGCAAAATAAGTGGCGCATGCTTCGCGTTGCGGCGGGTGGCGCGCGTGGTGTCGCCGGAGGTGTCGCGCGCCTGCTACTTCGCCACGGTGCACTCGCGGCTGCAGTACGGCGCCGAGCTGTACGCGCGCGCCGCCGACTGGGAGCGCGCGTTCCGAGCGCAGAAGCGTGCTGTGCGAGCCATCGTGGGCGTGTCGCGCTTCACCTCCGTCAAGCCATTTTTCAAAGAATTGAGGATACTTACATTGCCTGCTATCTTAATTCATCAAGTCGCAATGTATGTAAAAAGTAATTTAGAGCTGTACTCCACGCGCGGAAACTCGGCAGCTTTTAATTTTCGTCATGGAAGTAGGCTACGACGACAACCCCACAGGTTGGCTAAATCGAGCAAATTTGTTCACAACTTAGGGCCTGAGGTATTTAACCGGTTGCCAAACACTATTAAAACTGCCCCTAGCATGGGCAGTTTTAAAAACAAGCTAAAGAGCTGGCTTATAGAACAAACGTTCTACAGTTTCGAGGATTTTTTAAAAATCAAAATTGACGGTTGTACAAACCGTATATAATATAAGGCTTATTAACTATTGTTAATAGTAAAATTATACATTGATAATTATTATTATATAAATTGTAAAATATTATTTTATGTAAAATTTTAAATTATTTAATGTGTTATGACGTGTAAATTTAAAATTTACCAATAAAGAACTTTGACTTTGACTTTGACTTTGACTTTGGTTGGCAAACAGATCATCAAGCAAAAATAAAAATAAAGATGAAGTTTACATAAACTGTACGGACTTATCAAAAAAATTAGGTGCGACTTTATGTCTTGCTCTTCCTGTTTTTCACGCCTACACGGGTTGCGACTACACGGCTGCATTTTTCAACAAAGGGAAACTTCGACCCTTGAATTTATTAAGTAAAAATCCAGAAATTCAACAGGTTTTTGGGTCTTTAACGAATCCTACTGACATCTTCAATGAAAAGAAAATTAATGCAGTCCAAGTGTCAAAGTGTAAATACCGCAAGATTTTTATTATTTAACAAAATGTACGCTTCAAAACAAAATAATGAAAAATTTATGAAGAGAATTAAAGGTTTGGACTCGACGCTCATTTCACCGTGCTGGAAATCTTTGAGACAAAAATTGTTGCGGACAATCTTTGTTAATTCGATGTGGTTAAATGCCACTGAACCAGACTGCATCAAATTCAGCCCAGAAAATAATGGCTGGTTGGTACTAGATGGTTTTTTAAAACCAACATGGTTCCTGGGTGACTCAACTCCAACGCAAGTTAATAATGTGCTCTGTGAATCCACGAACAAAGCTTCAGATAACGACGATACTGATATTTGTAGCGATGAAAGTGATAGCTCAGATGACAGTACAACTGAAAGCTCCGATGATTCAGATTTTTAAATAAGAGTTACAGAAATATTAGAATTATAAGATAAGTTTATTAATTTAAAAAAAAAATATCTTATGAGTCTCCCAGGAACCATGTTGGTTTTAATTAATGAATTGATTAATATATAACAGACAATTAAATACTTGAATAAAATCTAATAAAATTTTTGAATAATACTTTCGCAATAAAATTTTATTTACTTAAGTCACCTTGGTTTTATTTTTTATTTTTTAAATTAATATTAAATATCGACGTTTCTAATTAGCAAATTATCTAACTCCTTTTTAGAGAATCTTTTATTTGTACGAAAAAAACAATTACTTCAAAATTTATTATTTTAAAAAACCATTTGAAATTATTTATATCTAATAGAGATATAATATTTAAGTTTGAATCATTCAAATAATTTGTGATTGGATTATTGCTTCATCAAAATGGTAAATAAAACACCCTCTAAAAATAAGGAGTTAGACAAATTCCTAACTAGACCGTCGATATATCAAATCAATATTAATTTGTTGTTGCAATTTATAAATTTATCATTTTGAAAAAAATTACATATTTTTTGGAGTATTTATTATAAGTCGTCTCTATTTTTTCCCGGTGGTTGAGGACACTAACGTTCGACGCATGCGCAATGGCTTAAAAGCGTCGCACAGTCGGCAATCGCTGTCCTCGTCTGACAAATGATGTTACGCGCTAACTCTCTTTCACTCTACCTAAATATTTATTATCTTTAACAGCCAGCAACCCTTATTTGCGGCCAGATTTAATTAAGCAACTTTATATGATAATTAATAGAAAAAAAATAGCTTTAATTTGTCATATAATTCATAAAAATAGGTTATGAACGTATAAATTTGTCGAAATCATACCTGTTTACACCAGGCTGCAAAGAAGTGCGGCCAGGTGAGCAACGGCAACCGTGATTTTTTCGAATCTTCATATTAATTGCTGTGATGTAAACGTTATTTTATTTAAATAATAAATAAGCGAAATTTTTTACCAAAAATAAATTAAAAATAATTTAAAAAAAAATAATAGCGGCCAAATTTTGATAGGCACCCTAGTAAATATATATTCTCTTAACTATAAATAAACATAAAAATTTGGTTTTAAACAAATTCGATGAGCACACCAATGTCGATGAGCACACCAATCCTGCAGCGGGATCTCGTACTACTACTATTAAAATCGTAGACAGAGAATTAAAATCGTAGACAGATGATTAAAATAAATTTGAATATTAATGAGTAGAACTATTCTAAAAACATTCATTGCACATTGCATTTCTTTGAAATTACCAATGACACAGTAGCCTTCGTGGGCGAGCCCAACTCGCACTTGACCGATTGAGGTTGACTGGACTGTATAATAATATTAAAGAATAAAACAAATTCCTCTGATTTATTCTGTTGCATAATATAGCCTAACAGTCTATTTGAAAGTATAAGGTGTAGGTCAGGTGTAGGAATATTTTACGTAGAAAAATATTTTATTCATGTTTATTGTTTTGTGAAGAGAGGGGCTGGTATGAAAATGCAAAGCGAAGCTGATAAAAATGTGATTGATAACTTAAAATAATGCTTTAAACGGACCGCAAATGCAATAAACATTTTGAGAGCCTGCAGTAAGAAAAATCGTAAAATGTTCATATGAATGAAATAAAGAAAAATAGAAGCCGGTTGTAAATAACAATAATGTAATCGATTCAGTGATTATATCATTTATGATTATTTACGTAGGAAATCATGATTCTAAGTCAGTCACTTACGATAACGAGCTGGAAGAAATTAAAATATTAATTTAATGACTGAGCGAATGAAGCGAGCGAGTCTGCATTGCCAATAATGCTTTCGTCTCTGTGTACTTCTATATAATATGTGACTAGCTGTTGCCGCCGGCTCCGTCCGCGTGTAAGTCACTTTTCACGTAAACTATGGAAAATTTGCAGACCTTTAATAGACGTTCATGACTGACTGGTTCATAATATATTTTCTGTTTCGTTTAGCTGTTGTAGCCAGCTTTATACTAGTATAATATGTTTTTTTTTTAATTTTTAAATACGTTTGTACACACTGTATTAAAATCAGTATTACACAGTTTTTAAACAGTGCTTGGTCAGTCGAAAACTTACTTTCAACTGACCATAACTTTTATTTCCCTTAACCGATTACAACGAAAGTTCTGACAACACTCCTAATTATGTTCCATACAATATTTTGGTTCCATACAATCCTTGTAAAAGGGCGGGAACGAGGGTAGTTTGCTGTAGAACCGAATATCGATTTTGTACAAAGCAATTAGGATTCAAGTGTCTTCTCTCACGAAGAGAGATATAGGTATAGCCGTAAACCACCACGCTGGCCAAGTGCCGGATGTCACACGTCTTTGGATACTGTGGTCCTCAAACATGTCGGTTTCCTCACAATATTTTCCTTCACCGTAAAGGGAGTGCAATACCACACATAAATTAAATAATTGGCTATGTGCGGGTTGGGCTCGCGCATAAAGGGTGAAGTAGGAAGGGTCCGTACCAATGAAGTGTTACTCTCATAGGCTCCCATATAACAAACATATTTTTTAAAATTACTTTATCATTATAACGACATTTGGTACACCTTCTATACATTCACAAGTATTTAAATTTGTATTAACTTGAAAAATAAATTATAAATAATATTTAAGGGGGCTTCCATACATTTTTTTTTATTAATTAAATTAATCGTCCTACTCCCCAGATTGGTTTTTGGGGATCTTAGTCTACTTAATATAATACTATCCTATCATCTATCCTACTTAACATCATTCTATCTTAGTATACTTTGACTTACTATATTTACTTTATTTACCTCCATACATCATTGGTACCTTTCACGCGCGAGCCCGATTTGTACTCGTGCAATTATTTTTTTGAAGTATTTGTATTACAGGGGCTCGGAAAATTAAATTGTAAAGAAATCCGATGTCTAGCCATCACGGTTTTTGAGAAACATTGTGGTGACAGACAAACTGCGGAGGCTTAGTAAAAGGGACCCGATTTTATTAGGTTGTGATCTAAACGTGACTATAATAGCTCATACTAGACTATAACTTTTTCCGAATATTAATTATATCAATTCTAAATTCATTAGAGCTAGTACAAATAGGAATTCAAAATTGCTTAACCATTGTATTAGAAGTATATGGAAAATAATTGAATTTATGGCGATAATGTAAGAACGTTATTTATAAGCCAATGTACGGAAAATAATATTTATTACGCAAGCACTGACCCTCGAATAATACATGACGTCACATGTCAGTACGGTCACTTGGCCTGATTTTTCCGCGTTAATACCGATGTCATATTTGAATACAGGAAAACTTTAGAAAACATCTCGAAAATAACAATATTTTAAGGAACTAATTTTTCAGCTATGATGATAAAGGAAATGTCGGTGTGACTCGTTATATTTAGATATTAACACTCTACTCGAATAAATATTTTTTAAATTACTCCAAAGTTAAAGTAGATTTATAACAGTTAGCAGTTGCGACCTGACTCGCTTTTAATGTTTGGCTAGCTTTAAAAAGAAGACCCTGTGATGACTAGCCTTAATGCCATGACAGTCCACAGATTATATTTATATCAATGCCGTAGACTCCGTCTACGATCAATGCTGTATAATTATCAATGTCACAGTCCTAAATAGCATGACAGCCAGCTGTCAGCTGTCACATCTTATCTACATATTTTTCTATTTACTATTTTCACTTCTCCTCATCACTCGGCTAACGACTGTCAGTCTAGTGTGACAAGAAAGCTTGTAACTCGCGCTGCCTATTCATCGCGAGAATTTTATTATTTCCGATACAATGCTATCGTGACCTGTATCGAATTAGAATATTTGCGTAGGGAATTGTCATCGAAATAGACGCCAGATTACGTTATGCTGTTCGCAGTATATTTCTAATTACTTGTTGCAAAATGTCAGTCGAGCTTCAATTGATGTATCTCGCCAGTGTTTCAACACGGGAAATGTAATTTACAATGTTCTTAAAAAAATATGTTACAATGAAGAATTCTCAAAATCGAAAGTGGTTGCTGTTGCTGGTGTTGGCCTCGTACCGAAGCTGGGACGTCGCTGAAGGTGAGCTTCCTTGATCGTCTAAAACAAGTTGTATTCAGTAGTATCTGAGCACGCCTCTATCTCCGAGTAGCTTATCTCGAGATAATATATGTAATAGCCATAAATAATGCGAATAAATATTTCGTTCAGTCACTCTATTGTGACAATTATTCAACAGAAACTGCATAGGTCAATAAATTATTTTCAAGGCTACAGTGTGTCAGGAAACTTGACTTTTCAGCAGTTCTGTTTAATCGTTATTGATACCAAAACTGGTTTCTCAAAAATAATAGAACATTTTACCAATTTCCTTATTTGTTTATACATTTTCTATTTAAAGTTTTGAATAGTTACTTACACTTTAATGATTAGGTAATGTCTGTTTAATTAGGTAGTGTTTTGTTTTCACTAATGCAATACAGAATATAAATTCAAATATATACTCTTAATTAGTAAAACAATTAAACTAATGACTTAAAAATGCACCACTGTTAAAAATTATACCTATTTAAAGTTATTGGTATTTATTTATTATGTTCTATATATATTTTGAGATTACTCACACATGGCTAGATGATGAACTTCAAAATTTTTTTATTGGAAACAATGAGTATTATAACATAAATTGTATGTACATACATGATTCATAATTCACTTATAATTCATATTGCCCAAGTTTTGAATGTATGTTTATGAAATCTCCGCTGAGAGAATAGAAAATCCAAGACAGGTGCTAACAAATGTTATGCGATGAATAAATTAAATTATTATTAAATATTAGCACACATTTCACACACGGTTGGTTAATGATAAAGTTAATGTGACCAAAAGATAACCGTAGCTTATATATTATGAATATGTTTAAATAAATCAATTCACTTGACTGGCTTTAAGATAAAGGTGGTTGTATATCTTGTTAACTTGAATGTTTGTTTTCAAAATAGGGATGGCCTGCTTAAAACTTATTTGCCAAAATTATTTGATTGAATTATACTAAAAGTTTTTAGTGTAACTAATGATATAAATGTATCTAAAAAAAGAAAAGTAATATTCAATTGTTTTGTTAAACATTGACTTTTTGTCAATGCGGTTGTGAGGTAGGTTGATCTTTTTGTGCACATACCTACCTATATAGTAAAAAATATGTTTTATAGGTAATTAATATGTATCTAATTGAGCACAGTAAATATATTTTCTTATCCTTTATTTCCAAAGGAATGTTTAAGTTACAAATGCCTACCTACGAAATGATGTGAAATATTTTCACAACTTCTTGGTCCAAATCAATGTTTTTTTTTATATTAACATATTCTCATTTATTCCTTTAACTTTTATAAGAATTAAAAAATAATCATAATATATATTCAACCATATTGTTTTAACATTCCGTTAATGTTTATTCTAATTGACCAAGTTGGCTAGCTGATAGATTAGCAAGCCTCTTTTTTCTTAGTTTTCCATAGTAGTATTTTTTGAAAATCTTAAAATAGTTTGTCTTTTCTATAATCTGTTGGAAAAACTAAAATCTGAATAAAAAATAACGGAGACTGTCAGATTGCAGCTTATATCAGAAAAGTGTGTTTCTAACTGTAACTGTTGCAAAAACTAAAATTTGAATTAAAAATGTAGAAGTCAGATTGCAGTTTGTATCAGATAAGCGTGTTTATAACTGAATCTGTTGAAAAAACTAAAATCTGAATAATAAATGTAGGAGTCTGTCAGATTAAACCTTGTATCAGAAAAGCGTGTTTCTAACTAAATCTGTTGAAAAAAACTAAAACAAGTGGTAAAAATCTGAACAAGAAAATGAAGAAGTATGCCAGTTTGCAGCTTGTATCAGAGAAGTGTATTTCTTAGTAATGGCGCAATTTGTTTTATTTTTC
Source organism: Mellilla xanthometata (assembly GCA_035578125.1). NCBI lineage: Eukaryota > Metazoa > Arthropoda > Insecta > Lepidoptera > Geometridae > Mellilla > Mellilla xanthometata. The sequence continues at coordinate 4,899,187 of JAPUBQ010000003.1, forward strand.
TAGGGTTGAAATGCTATTGCAACAGTGAAGTATGTCGGAATGCTACCTGTGAGACGGATGGTTACTGTTATGCTTCCAGCTCATATATAAATGGCAAGCAAAAGTTTACCTACCAGTGAGTATTAAACTACATACTTTTATAATGCTATTCACCTGGGTATTCTAAATTTCTTGTTAAAATTGACGTTTATTATACTAATGAGAATCATGATTTATATCAAATCCAATTGGCAAACTCCTAGGACCCAATTAATTGTTAGCAAACCAAATTATTCTAATGTGTTTCCGTCGGATGACCTGTAGTGAGCTGGCGTTGAGATGCCTCAACTTGAGCCAGGCCTTGCCTCCCGAAAATCCGATATTATGCCATAAGCGTGGGTACTACTGCTGTGAGAGTGATCTGTGCAACTCGGCCGAAACGATTCGCCGCCGCTTCTCGAGAGCGGAGCCCACGCCGCCGCCGGCGGGTAAGAAGCGTGCGCCTTGTGTCCGACACCGATGCAGTTTGCAGTTTGTTTACTCTACTTTAGACGCATATAATTGCATTGTCCTTCTCTATCGGTTGTGTGTCGAGATGCCAGTAATCTAACACGCTTGCCAATAGACCGAACCGGGCCGAAACCCGCGCGTTTCTTTTGGATGATGTGCCGTCCTCTTAACCGTGTCCATTTTCTGAGTGTGCGTTGGTTTTGCTTTAACCTACTAAACGTAATGTATGGTGGTTCCAATCGCGGCGCAGCTGCATCGAGCGCAAATCACTGATACCCATCGAGCATCCCTTCACATGCTCTTCGACCAGGGCTAAAAATGAGTCAGTGGTGATAAAGTGTTGTAACAAGCCCGACATGTGTAACAAGGAAGAGGAGCTGCGGGTGGGCCCGCCGCCGCATAAGCCGCCAGGTAGGAGCCCCGAGTGCCGCTAACCGCACGCCGCCGCCCGCGCCGGCGCCGCCGCGATGCGCCGCCGCGGGCGCACCGCACTGCACACGCTTGCCGCGAGCCCGCATGCCTAGCCTCTTTTTATCTTCTATTCTTTTCTGTAGCTAATATGACTAAGTTTTCATCTCCTAGACCGGCCTTGATCACGCGCGTTATTTAGAGCTAATGTCGTGCGTTGCGTAGATGTTGGGGGTCGAAGGAGTCGTTCCCTCCGGGGGACCGGCCCATCTGGTGCCGCGAGGATGGCTGGCGGTGCTGCGCCACGGACTTCTGCAACCGCGTGCTGCTCGCTACGCCCGCGCCAGGTACCTTGTGCCGTGGGCTTGCCTTGTGACGTCCGACCGCCGCCGAGACACCGCCTCACTTAGCATGTCAATCGAACCAGAAAAATAATGCAAATGTCTCGTTTTATTGTCTCAGTTGGCGTCTATTCATATTCCATTAGTATGTCGGAGTCAGCGGGTTATACGTTTGGCTAGGATATTGTATGATACATTTCAAGAGAAAGTTGCATTGAGCAGGCATGGGGGGTGCCCGCGCCGGCTGGCTCGAGAATGCAATCCGAACTCGGGAATATAACAGCGTAAGTGATCATAAGCCGGTTTGCACTTGCTGCACGACTTTGCTACTTTTGAGTTTTTTACTAATCGCATGAATAAGTTTATTTTACTAAAACGCTAACTCCTGGAATGCTGATTGTTTCAAATTCTTAATTTAAGGTATTGGTAGGTAAATAATCTGACTTTGTAATAAACTTTGTAATAGATCTGAAGTACAAAAGCTTTGAAGTATTTTTTTATTGGAAGCAAATAATTTACTTATACTGTATAGGTACTTCAGGTTATGTTAATTTTACATAATCAACTAAAATACTTAACAATGAGAAATGTGTATAATAATATTATTGTAATACAAAACACCTCAACTAATAACGTCTTGAGGTTTGTCAAGGTGCTTGAGCACATTTTATAAATCTGTGTTTAAAGTATGTTTTACGAAAGGCTGTATTTTAAGATACCCTAACATTTGAGTCACCCTAAAATAGAAATCATAGTTTATTAATTGCAACTTCGGCAACAATTTTTACGACAGTAATAATAACTTTTGTAACTTAAAATAAAAAATCTTAGGAGTTTTTTGCACTCTTTTATATAACTGTAAAATATCACTTAATCTTTGAATTTAAAATTAATTCTTCAAAACAATTTAAGCTTATCAGTGAAAGTCATAGATGACCATTAAATACATTTTAGTTTACGTGTCCACGTTTTTATTATTTCTCGAACGTTGTAAGTAGTTAATTTGCTTGTGTTTCGAGAGTTTTCTTAGCTATTTTCATTATAGTATATTTGGTAGTTTATATTTATATTATATTGCTTGCCTAGTTTAGCAATTTTGTACTTTTCGTACGTTTTTGCATATGTACCTATGTGGGCACAGCTAGCTAATATTCCATTTTGGATGTTATGTGGAATTCTTGCGGGTTGAATGTGGTGACGGTTATATTTAAGTTGCATAAAAACAAAAACTAAAACGCCAAGTTTTCGTGTCAATCCTGTTATAATTCCTTCGAACAATTTCTCGATTTCTATAAAATTCACACGTGAAAATACCTCTACTGAAATATGTCCTTCTAACTAAATGCCTTCTAAATTATGCTATTACTACTGGTATTTTTAGGTGTGTTCACTATGCAAAAACCTAATCCTGACTTAATTATTGCTTCAATTGCAGTTCGAATGCTAATCATTTGAACTGAATGCCCCTTGAATTCGTTATCTATCAGCGTCAGGTCATTACCGTGAATTATTAAAAGACAGAGAGATTGTTCTGTTGTTGTACGTACGTACTGTTTCGTAATAAGTTTTAATTGAATCAAAATTAACAGCCTATTTTTAGTAAAAGTGCTTTAATGTAGCCTTTTTATTACATGTATGTAAATGTTCTGAAAATATCTTATGAATGAAATATTATGTGATAGAAAGCGACAACAGACCACCGGCTCAATAAATTAATGACATCCTGTCCATAGAGAGAATGCTGGGGCAAGGAGCACAAAGAAAAATCAAACTGGCATAAGAGAGAGAGAGGCCTATACCCAATAGTTGATATAGCCTGGCGATGATAATGATTTTAAAACGTATCGTGAAAGTAGACTCATTTAAATTCGCCTTCAACTTAAAGAACTCAACATAAAGAATGTAAAAGAGGGAACTTACTGGTTTCGTACTCAATGATACAACAAATGATAAGGACATATTCTTATCGTTTGTTATTTTATTGTTGTGAACTTTTGATCTGTGCTCGTTACTTTCCCTATATTATATCTCGCGTCACAGAGTTCCACGAAAACAAATCGAGAAATTATTCAGAGACAATTAATTTTGAATGACACAGATGTAATCTTACTATGAGATATAATCTTAAATTCTATCTCTGAGTCTATTGGTCCTACTTCTTTAACTCACTTAATTCGGTTCGGGATTTTTATGTCAATCATATTTGAATTCTATAAGAAGTTATCGATGACGCGCACTAATATATAAACGCGTATGCGCTGATGCTTGGTCGGCGGTGTTGGTGCTAATATTTTTTTTTAACTTTGACTAAAGAAGCGACATCCGCATCGTCGGTGTGGCGGTTGGTGCCCTGGATCATAGGGCTTATGATGCTTGGGATATGCGCCGCTATAAGTATGTGGTGGGCGCGGCGCGCTCGCACCATGACCAAGAGAGGAAGCCACCCCTTGTTCGCTAGCGAAGACTCGCTGGCACGGGAGACGAGGCATCCCCTCATGACCAACACCATAAAGGACATGATCGAGCTATCTACTTCTGGATCCGGTTCCGGTGAGTCTTTTTTGTTTAACCTCTTGCTTTCTCCTGTACATACTAGTATGACATAAGTTATCGTGAATTCTGATATAAAAATGTATTCATAGCACACTTTACAGGCAATCACCTTACACTAAGCCACGAGTATCAAATGTAGCATGTGTTGTATGTGGTAATGGTATTCCGATACAGGCAGTACTTAAATAGGGTTGTTGTCATAAATACATTATTTGATTCTGTTACTAAAATAATAACAAGACTTTCATTCATCACATATTTACTGATCAGTTTAGTAAACTAAAGATGCCATTATAAAACTTCCATTAAAAATCTGTACCGGCCTTTGACGTCACTAGCCGGAAATCACATAGAGATTATACTGCCTTTTTCATATGTCGTTGCACTAAAAGTATGTCAACGAACGAGTTGGAATCAACCCCATTCCTAATCGGGGAGTTATGAGCACAAAGATCGTTTACACTAATTACCAACACAAATAAGCTATTATAAGCTATGTCGGGTTACAAGGTTACTCGTACGGAATATTATCTCCTGTATCATGCAACCAGTGAAACGTGAAACAAGCGATGTCAATCTCTATAACATCACGATTCATGATCTTGGCGTACTTAAGCTTTAGAATCATATGAGAATCTACAGTGTACCTTCACGCATATAATTATACTAAAAATAGTTTGTGTATTTGGTCTGGCTCACTATAACATAAATTGAAGATTTGTTATTCAAAAGGTAAATGTTAGAAGGTCATGGAAACTTTTGTAAGGAAACGGCTGACAATTTTCCCGAGCTCCCAAAATCTTAGTGCCATAATGATTTCCTCGTACTTAAAGTTTTAAAAGGGATTCCTTCAGTTGCCACCTAACGGTAATTTGACCATATTATGCACTAGCTTATGATCCGCAGCGTTGTCCTCGTTAGTCCGAAAGTAAAGAAATTAAACCAAGGTAGAGTACTTTATTCAAATCGCTCTGACGTTCGTGCGTGAGGAAGTGACCCGTATAATAACACAAACATAGATACTCACAAACTTTCGCTTAATAAAGGTACATATATGTTTTCTTTATTCATATTTTATATCAATGACGAGAAAAATGCGTGAACCTATTATCACATATGCCTTAACCAAGTTTAAAACCACGTGCAGACCTGTCTCTTGAACTTTACCTTCTAAAGTTCGGTTAAAAATATAACAACTAAAATGTAATGTTGACATTATAACTAAATATTTGCACTTAATACATTTCACAAATGATGATAGAATGTAAAATAGTCTTTTTAAATTTGTGGGCTCTAAGTTATCTACATACTTCGCTCATTTAATACAATAATGACGTAATTATACTACTGGTAGAGTAGTATAAATTACATCGATATGCGAAAATATCAAACTGATCGGTCGCAGTTGTACGTTGCACAAAAACCAACAATCACTTTCGCCTTGATAATTATTAATACACATGACTGGTTAAGTAAGAACTTAAAAATAGCATCGTAATATCAAACTTGGTAGACTGATTGCGAAACTTTACATACAAAACACTATTAAGGTTTCTCCTCAAGTTACTTTATCGTCTACTTAAGTAATTTCTGTTTGGTTCAAGTCTGTCTTATCAACGTATAGGCATAAATAATTATAATCCATCTCTTGTCTGCAGAATATTTAGTGATCGATGTTTCAATTACTGCGTAATTCGCTTAAAATCCTACTCAGCCATTAAAGGTCAATTTATTTGTGGTCGTATCATATAAACAAACTAATAGTGTTTATTCGACTGATACCAAGTAATTCTGTTTTTCAATGGTTTATCGGCGAATCAATTTATTTGTTGGTAGAACGGCCAGATAGCAGTCTATTTATATTGTATAGAGAAGATTATACTTACTCTCTGAGTTGAGGAGGTTTAGTAAGGGAGGCTCTCTTACCTACACTTTCGTACTAGTTTTTTTTTTGCATGTAATCGCTGTCAGTTTTTCAAAAAATACGTCATAAGGTGGTACGTATTTGTTATAAAATGTTCAATTACGTAGATTATACTATATCAATGTCTTATACATTATCAAAAAAATACTTAGTGGCACTGGAACTTAAATTCGTAATCATTTTCTAACGCGGAATAGTTTATGGTTTGCTTTAATTTTTATGGAATTTCTTGATTTATATATTTGGCTATTTGAAATGAAATGAAATTTATTTATCAACATAAAGTCTTATGTTTCTTAGCTAGATTTGACTTATGTAACAAAAGAAGGTATGATCTCGTTAGTACGCCATTTAATTTCTATAATCTCTAGGATCACAATTCCTAAAAAATATAATAACACGCTCCCGTACATGAAACGTGAGATTTTGACTTTTTTTTAAATCGTATTAAGTCCTTCTTGCGCGAGGCTGACTCGAACATAGCTGGTTATTTTAATCACCGACTTACGACGAATTCGTCCAGTAGTAAAAAGGAAATTCAGCATTAGAGCTATGATTAGGGTAGACGGGCCCGCTAACGTCTTATTCTCTCATTTAAACATGGAGAAAAATTTGCGTCATAACGTGGAGCAATTGTTTCGTCTGACCATGTCAAGTGTCTGTAAGTGGCCCTAGTATATGAAAAACTAGTATCACGTCCCGGCTTCGCTCGGGCTCTAAACCAATCTAAGTTGCAAAGAGAAACAAAGTATAGCCTATGTTACTCAAGGATAATGCGGTTTCCCAACGGTGAAAGAATTTTTCAAATCGGTCCAGAAGCTTCGGAGCCTATTTGCGTCAATCAAACAAACCAAAAATCAAACTTTTCCTCTTTATAATATTGGTATAGATTCTCGTAGGTGTGTAAGGAAAGTATTGCTGTCGCTATGCACTCGAACCGTCGAACCGTACATGTTATTGAGAGGGACAGCTTCAGCTCAGATCGAGTTTTGCATAAAGTTTTCCTTGAAACTTTCAAAACTGTTGTTACTACCGGTTGTTACACAGTTCGGACAAATGTGGCCGAGGCCGTAGGCGGAGCATCATACTCGTTCCCTAGACTCGGTGAACGGCATCAGCTGGAAAGAGGTGACCCAAAGCACAGAAAAGTAGCTGTCATTGGAACCTTTGTTCAGCGGTAAGATGATAAAGACCAAATACTAAACTAATACTATTTCTGTTCCTTTTGTCCTTCGTGACATTTGATCGTTATCACTAATAAAAGATCTCGTTATCTAGGACAACAACACCCACGCCATAACAACTAATTTTTCCTCATTATTCCGGACTTAGCGATCAATAGTGTACTACAAAGGTAACGGTCCCTGATGAGGATAAGCGTTCGCATGGAAACGGTAATTGAAACAGGAGCCTCGATTTCAATCATATTTTCCGAGCGACTTCGTTTTGAATACATTTTTGTCGTCTTGAGTCGTAAGATCGAATACATTATCCCATTGGCACATCTGCTTTATCTAGGACAAAAATCATATTAATTCAGGGTATCGTTCTATATTTTTATGGCTGAGTTACGAGTATAAGCAACTGGTTGCCTTGGAATCTATAAAGTGATGCGCATTTTTACGTATCGTTCTCACTTTTGTACATACAGTTGTAGTTGATAATTAACTTTTATTCTTAATTCAAGTAGTAATAGTTAAAAGTGTTTTTAATGATGTTTTATCGATGAAGATAGTTAAATATCATTAGCGTTATTTATTGACTCAGTGAAATTCAGATTATTAGTTAAACTTTAGGTAGATTATTAAAACGCTCGTAATTAGCGAATTCATGTCTTAAAAGTCTTGACGTTAAAACTTAGCAAATTTACTCCCACGACAAAATTTATACGTGGAAGTAGATCTCAAGTTTGTTCATTATAACGAACACGAAATCTTGAAGGTCTCATTTGAAGAATCTGGTGTCGTATGAAGAATAATTACTAAACGGTGTTTGTTTCGAACAAATGGTGTGTCTTGCTATGTATTCTATCGCATTTTAAACTTGCAAAATGTAGGATGCTCGTTGAGCTTCAGGCAGTTAAATATTTTCCTTCTCAAAATACTATTCGGACTAATTCTTAGCTAATTGATGTTATTTTTAAATTGATAGCCTGTTATATTGCTGTAAGCTTTAGAGAAAATTAATAGTAAGAAGAAAAAATTCAATTTTTTGGTCTAAATAAACGATTATTTATTTTATTTATTAGTCACATTATGCGTTCATTATTCAAATATACAAATAGCTAGTTAATCAATCTTGCTATTTATTTTCTTCAAACTATTAATTTTCTCTAAAGATTAGAGCAATAATACAAATTAACAATTTAAAAATAACATCAATTAGCTAAGAATTAGTACGAGTATTATTACAATTAGTTCTAATTTATTATACTTTACTTATTGAGTATTTTAAGAAAGAAAATACATATTTAACTGCCTGAGGCTCAAAGAGCATCCTGCATTTTGCAAGTTATATAGGACTGTTAACTGATTAATAATTTCGGGGACCTTAGAACCTTTAGAGCCGTTTAAAGGTCAGCATTTTGTAAGTTTGTGAGATAAATTATTTATAAGACGCATCACAAGTACTTGATTAAGCTTGACTTGCTAAAATTTTGCTGGTTTGCAAACCCATGAATATCGAAGATCCCATTTCGTTCTGATAAAACCTACGAAATTAATCAAAGTAAACAACATTATTCCGATAACACAAATAGCTTTACCTAATTCCTAAGCAAACGAATAAAGACATGATTAGGAGGCTCTATTAGCTTCAGTCAATACCAATTGGCTATAGAATAATCTTAATTAGATATCACGCTGAGAGGAAATTGAGTAAATTGTACAAATCTGGCTTATATAGTAAATGTCTTTCAATACCATCAATGATAACGAATTTATTATATTGGTAATAACAAAATTAGTATAATAATATAATAATCTCAGGTCTACTTATACAGATCATTAGGTACAAATAACAAATTATATTTACTGGCAAAAATATTCTTACGATCTATCTCAAATTTGGCGGAGAAGGAGATCTTGAACAGATTATAATTTCTTTTTAATTGGCTGTCAGAAATGGGAAGAGAAGGCATGTATATTTTTAATGATTTTAATGGCTGTATGTAATTATTCCATGACGTCTGCACCGATTTCCTCGTGTGAATATTTTTTGTTTTGTTTGAAAGGTATATAGGTATAGATTATAGTTATTTGCATTATGTGTTTCATATAATTGAAAATATTCTAGTGTTTGAGTGTGACCCACGGATAATAGAAGAAAAAAAATGGTTCGTCACGATAAAACATGGTCCAAGGCTGTGCCAAATTGAACCAACTGAAATAGAAAAAAACTTAACGCTGTGATCCTCATCTTCTTCGTATGAGCTAAGTGGCCAAGGTCAGGTGTCGAGAGTTTTCAAGCCTCCCGAAACCCTCTGACTTGCCTCAACAACTGCTTGCACTAAGACTAACAGCCGGTACCTACAACTTAACGTGTCATCCGACCCACGGAATGCACTCAGATAAAAATGTCACTTGAAAAACTACAGTCTTGTGCACGGTCACCCATCCAAAGTCTGTCCGCATCGACCGTTGCTGAGCTTATAATTGCGTCAAATCACTTTAACTAGCCGAGCTAGAAACGTTACGAACGCTGTGGTACGCAAATGTTGTTTGTTATATCTCAGGAATAAAGATCTGTTAATGTGTATGTCTTCTCACACGACATCTAGTTGGACATTAGAATTAGCTTGTTTAATAAATTAATGATATGCTAATTTTAACCTCATTGTATCGTCTGGTCATCAAATACTTTTCCGAGTACAAAACATAGATTGTAACTTTTACGTATGATTGGCTTCATCGGTTTCTACAGAAAAGTAGTGGAAACCGCTCGGTCGGAATGAACTGCGCTCTGTTGTCGATTTTATAATAGCAACATATACTCGTATATTAATGATTCTATCTCTACTTTGCTGTTTCTTAGAAGTCCTTCAGAAGTGTAGTTATTTATTTTAGCGATATATTATGATGGTAATTGATCGTATTAAGATACTCACATTTGATTTGACATCTGGGATAATTAATTGGTTTTTGGTATCATTCAGCACTGTTTATTTAATACGGTAATCGTTATAAGGTCATTAGCTGGTCTGATACATATTTATTATGCAATGTTTTTTGAGTTAGCAATTCTTTATAAAGTATTTATACGAATTTGAATAAATTTTCCTTTAAAACAGCTTAGTTAAAAGTTGTTGTCTATACATATGTATGTCTGCCAGTTATATTAATATACAAACAAAACTAGGTAAAAAAGTTTAATTTAATATTTGGAATGCTCTTTTTAAAGCTTTTGTCAAAGAAGTGTAGTTAATACTCTATTCAAAGCTTTCTTCAAAGGAGTTTGATTACAAACACTATCTCAAATTACTCGTAGATATGAAAAAGTCTTTATTATTTTTAATGAATTTTTATTTAGCTTTAAACCTACCCTAAGGACCTTTTATGAAAGAAATATACGGATAGGCTACTTCACATAGAAACAATTTAGTTATGATCGTGTTTAAATAATTGGCCAAGTACGAGTCGTGCTCGCTCATTAAGGGTTCCGTACCAATAAAGTAAAAAAAATACATTTGTTGTATGGGATGGCCCCTCTTAAATATTTATTTTATTTTTATTTAATAATTAATTTCGAAAAAATTAAGCGTGTACCTGTTACCGTTATTAATATAATAGCAAAGAAAAAACACATGTATTGTAAAATATTATTGTATACACGAGCCCGACACGCGCTTGACCAATTATTTTAATTTTAATCTAAAATCAGCTTATAATGCCTAAGTGTAGTGTGAAAAATTGTGGAGCTACAATAAGCCGAAAGCGACTAAATCTAATATTTTAGCGGTGAGCAATATTATTGTACCCGTATTTATCTGTTTATTTGAGCAGAGTAATACGTGGTAATTTCGTGAAGACTAGTAAAATACAGTGAAACTCATTAGGTGGAGCGTTTAGTTTAGTTTTTATTACACTAAATGCAAAATAAATGTTTTCGTTAGGTATTTGTTCTAACCATAGTGTCGTTCTTGGTACATTGAACGGATTATCGATATTTTCTCTTGTCAACGTTATTCTTGTGCGCTGCCGTGTGATTTCACAGTCTATTGGCGCGATTTAGGATTTTATATCGTGAGTGGGCGAAACAAAAGACTTGATATTTTATTTTAGTATTTTGAGGCTGCCTGAAAATAAACGAATTAGAAAAGGTTGGACTATCTAAGCTTTTCTTATTCTCTCTAAGAACAAAAAATACAGTAAATACATAAGTTTTTGCTACCAACTCAAAATAACATAGTGGTTGTCAAAAATGTTTCCTTAATTATTCGTTTTCTTATTGGCATACGATTTAATTATTTTGGAAAGAAATTCACAAAAATATATCGTTCCAAAATTGTCTTTAAATATGTTGTGTAATGTATTATGAATTAATGTCGTTTCGTTTATTTTTTATTTCATCGTGTAGTTCAGGTACCTTAAAAATTTAAATGAATATTATTCAAATGTAAGATTGTAATCGATGAAATTAATATAATGGTCTATTGTCATACATATTTATGAAAACTAAATGTAATATTTATCGGCGGATATGTTAGGATCGATAAGAAAATGGTAAGTCCCAACCCTAGTACGCCATATTATACGGTGGAGTATAACTGCTTAATTTTAGTAGGTATGGAGATTCCATTAGTTTACATTAGTGTTTGGAATACTTTATTATGGCTATTTTTATTCTTTTTTACTTGGTCGCTAATATAATCGTAAGGTCCCCCTAGGTATCTGTAGATTTGTTAACTTTTTTTTCATATGGATTTATTTTTATGAAAATTATGTGTAGAAATAATTTTATTTTTGCATAGGTTATTTTCATCTTTGGGTTTCAAGGTGTCCTGTTGTAAAACTATAGCCTGATCTAATCTTTTGTTTAGCCAAGATCAAGTACCAAACAGACACAGATAGAGTTAAAAACGTTTTTATTATATTAGTATTGAATTTAATATAAACGAACCATTCGAATTAAAATATTTCATGTATAAATGTAATTAATTATAATAATGTAATTCATTATATTAAAATTTAAGGTAAATTGAAGTCTATTTGATAATACGAGTAGACTTGATAGATTCACGAATCACTGTTGACTAGATATTCGATATAGGAATACAATTATTTTATAAATTGGGGCTAGTATACATAAGTGTAGTCGAATGCTCCAAACTACGTGTATTTTTCGTTTCGTTTTTGTTTGTTTACGTAAACAAATTCTCCATTGGTTAAAATGTTAAGCAGCACCAATGAGATTGTTTTGTAACGTTTTTCTATAGATAGAACTTTATCGGCACGGAACTGAATCTATAATATAATGTAGCGCATTCAAAAACTACTACAACTAGCCCTATAGATGATGGTGAAAACTTCCATGCATGGGAAGTGTACTTATTGAGAATGATGATCTTATTAAAATATGTTATTTATTTATGCATTACTTAGTTAGCACTGTCCGACTTGATATCAGTATATTCTTATCTAACCTTCGATTGACACTTCATTCGGAACGACGAATTTCAACTTAGTTTAGGCCTAACTGCTTAGCAACAAGATATAATATAAGAAACACGTTTTGGGAGTTTAATTAGTACATTATGTTATATCTGTGTAATTTTGGTGTATACCACTGAAACGCTATTTAGATCCGAGAAGTTAGGTGCATGTTTTAAGAGAGTAAATGACAGTAACCATCAATACATACTTTGTGAATAAAATAATTTTATTTAATAGATAAATCAAAAATTTGTGTAATAATAAAAATTTCGCATTTTGATATAGTACATGTATAGTAAACTACAAGTGCAACTCACTCGTGAACAATCGATGGCACTTTGCGCCTGATTGCATTAAAATTAGATCCACTTTATGAGCAAGTGAGTTGAAATATAATTGATTTAACCAATAAACCAAATTCTACCTCCTATTATCAGCTAGGCAACATATGTTCCGAACATTTCCATATATATCAGATGTTTTTAAATATGCGAATAATTTAAGAAAGAATACGAATCACGTCTTGCGTCCCTATTAAATTTGAGAGCTGCCTTGGATTTATCTGGAATCAATTCATCGGATCCTGATTTGAAGACTATTAAACCAAAAATAAGATTTATACAATTGACAAAAAATCATCCGGAATCGGCACAGAAGTTTTTGAGTAACCGGGGCCAAACAAAAAACATAAATGATTTCAAAGAATATGAATCTCATTATTTTTTCGGGAGTCAGTGCTAAAAATAGCTCAGGTCACAATGTCTCAGACTGATCTATCGCTCTATTTAATCATGAAAGACACATCACATGTGTTATCTTTACCTATAGCACAGACTAGACCGACCTTGATCTGGAGTAGAAGGAATACATCTAGTAGGGGAGTACTGACATCATTTACATATGGTAAACTCCGTCTGCATTGATTTTTCATTTATTCATTTATTAGTAGCTGAGAGCAAAAAGCCGAATTACCAAACAGTGAATAACAATCGCTTTTTTATTTTTCGCACTGATGATCAGGATTTTTAGTTTCTGTTTTTAGGGATCCGTATCTAATGGGATCCTGTTACTGAGACTTTCCTGTCCGTCCGTCGGTCATGAGGCTGTATCTAATGAACCGTGATATACAGAGAGCTGAAATTTTCACAAAAAAATTATTTATGTTGCTGTAAAAATACTAAAAAACTGAATAAATAAATATTTAAGGGGGGCTCTCATACAAAAAACGAATCTGCCGACAATTTATAGACACTTAAAATATTTACAGAATATTTAGTAATCGATAACTCTAATTAAATATCTATAAAAATAAGTCGTGTTTTCCTTCCTGACGCTATAACTCCAGAACGCACAAACCGATTTCCAAGGTTCTGCATTCGTTGGAAAGGTCTCAGGCTCCGTGAAGTTTGTAGCAAACAAAATTTAGGGAAAATTCCTTTCGCAAAAAAAACGACGTACACGCGGGCGGAGCCGCGGCCAACAGCTAGTTAAAAAATCAAATAAATATCGTAGGGTAGTTTCCATATCAAAATCGAGATTTTTGGTATTTTTATAGATAGTTAATGATACGGGACCCTTCATGCGCTAGTCCGCCTCGCACTAGGCCGATTATTCAACTCATGTTTTTTGAAGTATTCATGGATTTTTGCATTATGACCCGTCTGTGACAAATTAAATTTACATTACTAAATTTGAGGCCATAGAAAAATTTTGTTCTGTGGAAAAATTGGTGTATTTCCTGAAGTAGCTTTGATACACGATCGCTGATTAAATATTACTGATGGAGAAAACGAAACATGATTATTAAGTGACCTATTTTTTATTCGCTTTTTCCTCATATGTACTCCTTAGTTGGTATTATGTACTCTAGACAAAATTGCTACGAATATACCTATACATTATTATCTAAAAGATTTTCCTTATCGATAATTGCGGTGTTTTCGAATGAATTATTTTCCCGTGCGTATTTCTCAGAAAAAAGAAGATCGCAGCAAACTTCAGTGACATTTAATAACAAATTTTGATTATAGTCACAAAGGAAACTTACTAAGTAATTTAAGAGCGAGTTTGGCTTGTTAGGAGATTAGCGTAGCGCCTGTAGCTTTGTAGCACCTGTAGCTCGGCTAGCTTTGGTGATCTAACGCGATCATCGAACCTAAGGAACTGTACGATACGGACGGTATTTGGATGGGTGACCATACATACACAAGACTGTCGTTTTAAAAGTAGATTTGCATTTGGGTGCTACAGTGGGTCAGATGCGACGTAAAATTGAAGGTCCCGGCTGTTACACACACACGCAGTTGTTAAGCCAAGTCAGAGGCCTTCGGGCGGCTTGAAAACTCTCGACACCAGATGTTAGCCACGAAGCTCATACGAAGAAGAAGTTTTAAGATGCTTCTTGCTTCTCGTATCGCCCGATCTCGGGGGAACGTACAATGGCCTCTTATGAAAATTATATATTTTTACCAGGATTACCACTGCTGGTCCAGCGGTCCATCGCCCGCCAGATCCAGCTCCTGGACATCATCGGCAAAGGCCGCTTCGGCGAGGTGTGGCGCGGGCGCTGGCGCGGCGAGAACGTAGCCGTCAAGATATTCTCCTCTAGAGAAGAGTGTTCCTGGTTCCGCGAGGCTGAGATCTACCAGACGGTTATGCTGCGTCACGAGAATATACTGGGCTTCATTGCTGCTGACAATAAGGGTACGTCTAGTATTCATCTCAACTGAAGTTTGTGTCTAGCCAATAGGTGGGATGCTGGCTGGACAGGTCTTGCCCCATCGCTTCGTAACTGTATTATTACTTTAATGTACTGACTGCGCTGCGTGTTCTTGTCCGAGTTACTTCCAGATAAATAGTACTCTAATAGTTAATCCAGGATCTAAGCTACTCGTTTATCCAATCAAAATTCATGAAAACAGGAGCCGTTAGTACAAGAAGGCCAATGATAATATGGCACTTCGCTTTACCACTTCCGATACAAGTTAGAAATTCATCACTAACTATATCATGTAAATAGCTTACTGTAATAAGTGTGTCAAAATAAAGATTTGTCTATATATCTTTCTGCGTAGTGCACCCTTCCCGCGACCGCAGAGGCGAACCGCGATAATACACGTATGAGACATTTCTTGCATCATATCATCAAGTTTATTACATCATATTATCATTGGTGAAGGCTAGCAAAGTTTCGCCTTTATAATATCATTTATATTCTGTTTGTAGATAACGGCACCTGGACTCAACTGTGGCTTGTGACAGAGTATCATGAGAACGGCTCTCTGTACGATTTCCTGAGCGTTCGCACGATCGACTCGACGACGCTCGTCAAGATGGCCCTCTCCATATCCACTGGCCTGGCGCATCTTCACATGGACATCGTCGGAACTAAAGGTTAGTAAATACTAAAACTGGTCTCTTCACACACCGGAGTCACGTGGAGTGAAACTTCGTTGTGTTAGGAGGGTAGTTTAGAGATTAGTTTACTGGTATGAGTTGTAGTGGAGGTGTGGTGATCGGTCGGAGGAACACACCTAATTTTTTTAAATATTTTAATTTTTCCTTTGCTTATCTTTATTTGGGTTTCTGATCACAGCGGAAGTACACAAATTATTTAATTTTATCTTCGATTTACAATGGATTTCCGCAAAGAGTAACGCCTGAGTCTATAGGTTATTCTAATTTATGCCTTAGAGACCCTCACACACACACTCACACAGACACAGACAAACTTATAACATCCCGTCGTTTTTGCGTCGGGAATTAAATAATGTGTCTCTCTTTGTTTCCTGGGATCTACATATTATGTAATTATTATCATTATCACTGACTCTTTTCATAAACGAAAGATGTTTCGTATGTTAAAATTCTCGGTTATCGGAACGTTCGGTAACAGAATGTTGTCCAATACGGATATTTTCATGGTCGACAAATTTACAAACAGCTGGTGTAATGCTAATCCGATCGGACCGCATTTATTTAAATATTTTACTTCAGCCAATGACACTTGATACCCGAGTGCATTGTTTTGCATGCATTTTCTTAGCGTGGCGTCTTTCAGTGCTAGTATATTATATTCCGACGGAGAATATACTGGTAAAATAGATTTTTTGTATTTTTTTGTTGACAAACTTATAAATTACTAGTTGTTAATCCGGGATAAAAAGGGTAGTCTATGTGTTAATCTAAGGTTTAACCTATCATCGTCAGTAAATCTCAGCAAAATTGGTCCAGCCGTTGGAGTGTGAAGGGAATCATAGATTTTGAAGTTTTTGGCAAATCCCACGAAAATCACAATTGTTTTCGGGACAAAAAGTAACCTATGTGTTAATCCAAATTCTAACCTATTTTCACACCAAATTTCACCAAAATCGGTTCAGCCGTTTGAGCGTGAACAAATAACAAACATACACACTTACTAACTTACACACAAACTTACGCTTTTATTTTATTAGTAGGATAATACAACTCGAAATGGTTTCGTTATGCGCATGCATTGATTTTATTATCCTAATAACCCCGAGGTGAGATAATATCGATTTAAATTTCAATGCATGGAGCGCATTCCTTTTCACGTTGCTTATTTAATTTTCTTTATGATTGAAGTGATCGCGAGATCTGGGTCTCTTAGACAATTTGCAATAACATTTTTTTGATAATATTTGATAAATAGTAATTAGTCATCAACATCAAGCATCTATAATACTCGTGTAGGAAATTGCTTGATGAACAATAATAGACAGATGCTGTTTATAAAGCCATGTTTTCACGCAACTTTTGACGCGCGTCAATTTGCTCACAATGTCGCGACGGCCAATCGGAACTTCGTTAAGCAACGCGAGTCACTTATCCACTTGATAATATCGCGCTTTGTTGTGTAACGTTGCAGATTGAAAACGTAGTGTTGATGATACATACCTATACAATCTATACATAGCTTAACTCATTCATGTTTGAACAGCCGATTTTCTTTGACGACATATCGTTGTCTAGCCGCGCCCCGCGGTTTTGCGGGATGAAAATACGAGTAGCATATGGCTATTTTATATGGCTCTATATATATAAAACTGATTGGTCCACCTAAGCCGCAGACCAGGCAGACGGTAAGGCGCGAAGCACGGCCATGGGTAGTGGACAATTTCTCCACCGAAAAGTTTAACTTAACTGTTCGTTTTTGTATTTTTTTTTTTATTGGATTCTAAAGCTTCGTTTAAAGTAATGAATTTGTAAAATTCTTCAAAATATTTGCAAAATAAATAATATATCTGATTGTGTTATAAAACGGAAACTCAATTTTTTTCCCTTTTTCCCACCTCTAAAACGTACAATAGTTTGTCCCCCTGCCATATGCCAATTTTAAGAGTATTTATCATCGTTTTGCTTTGAAACAGCAGGAAATAATAGCGAGATAAAATATCCACGATTAACGTCAAGTAAAATTACTTACGAGCGAAATTATTCCTTGTTACCATGCTATTAAGGTGGATTTCTACTGACAGGGTTCCTCTGACAAATTTTAAAATATAAAAACCCAAAAACCGGTGTTAAATTATTATTTATTGTTAATTCATAATTTAGCTACCGTTTCCATTCAAATTTAATTTAGCCGTTTTAGCGTGAAAAAGTAACAAACGTACAAACTTTGGTTTTTATATTAATTTAATATAAAATATAGTTACGGCGCCGGCTTAGGTACGTAGTCCGATTTATTTATACTTTGCGGTTGATTTGAAAGAAGCCTTTTGAAACCCAGACGTAGGGGCAAGTCCCTGAAGTTTTAACTTACTCACCGGCCGTCAATAGGGGCTGAAGCCGTGTTCTAAATTAATTTCGCTAAGTATTTAGAGTTTAGGTATATTTATAACATCACTTTGTTCGGTCGAGAGACGGTCGAGAAAGTTGAGTGACCGTGAAGAGAGGAAAAAGGGAAGTTCAATTCAGAATCTCATCTCAGTTACAATATAAAATTATTGTTAATATTTTATGAAAATGGTTACTTTATTTTAATTGCATATTTGTTTTTAAGGCAACACTTTGATTCGATATTTAAAAAACAAAACAAGTTAGGTACATATATAAACATAAAATTAAAATGTAATTATGTGTTAATTTTGCCATCAAACGTTTTTGCGTTCCTTCATCTTGAGTCTTATTACTTATTCGTGACTCCCCTGCAGAGTTTATTTGTAGGGAAAGGATTTTTTGGCCAAGAATAACGTGGTGGGCGAATATGTCCACCAACGGAAAACACATGTTTGTTTTCTCACGATGTTCTCCTTTGCCGTAAATCGAGTGTAAATCCACACATAGGGACTTGAAAAACAAGTAATTGGTGATGCGTGATCGAACCAGCGGCAGACAGCTTGAAATGCAGACGTTATCCCTTAACCGCCCTTGTTTTTGTTATTTCTGAGTTTTGGGCTAAGTGCCTGTAAACCAGCTGGTAATATTAAACAGCTAAGCATTAAAGTAGCAGGTCACGTAGCCACTTTTATTCTGGATTTACTGACTCGAGAAGAATACTGAAATACATCATTAGGTGTTTCCCGCCACCTATGTTACACCAACAGGTGCTTGGCGACAGACTTTCAACTTGAGGGAAGTGGCTTGCCGGATGAACATTAGAACATTCTATGAGAAGTTTATTCCTCGGGATATTTTCCTTTACTCGAAGTTTGAACTTCAGATAGACCAAGCGGGGATCGATCCACTCTCTGCCAGGTGCAAGACGACCGAAAGTCTGACTGAACTGTCATGGCTTCAAAAGAAGTTCAAGTAGCGCTTGTAGCTCGGCTAGCTTAGGTGATCTGGCGGGATCATCAAAGCTAAGCAACAGTCGATGCGGACGGTTTTTAAATTAACCTACCTCTTTATTTTAATACTTTTTTCAAATTATCTAACATTTCTAAGTGATAGTTTATCCAAAAAAAATATATAAATAAACGTTGGCGTTATAGTTATAGAAAAAAGAAACATTTAAAACACTCTCTTTGGCTGGTGGGAAAAATGTCTGCTTTTCAACCCTGGTTTAATCCTGATCCTACACAAATGACTTGTTTTTCAAGTTATGTGTGGAATTGCACTCAGATTAACATCGTGAAGAAACCGACATGTTTGAGGACAAGGATATCCGGAGATATGTGTCATCCGCCAACCCGCACCTGGCCAAGACCATGCCCAAGATTGACGATTTTCATCTAAGGTCTACCGTGGGTCGGATGACACGTTAAATTGTAGGTCCACAGGACACACAGCTACAGTCGTCAAGCCAAGTTAGAGGTCTTCGGGCGGCTTGAAAACTCTCGACACCTGAGCTTGGCCACTTAGCTCATACGGAGAAGAAGAAGAGGAGGAAAAGAAGTTCAAAACAACTACTGTCCCAGTATGGAAGAAGTTGCACGACAATAACTATCTATCTAACTAACATTACATGATATATATTAGATATAAAGTGTAATAATTTGTGTTGTCTTGTTTAGAGGATAAGTTTTTAGGGTAACTGGAGAAGGTTGCTTCGATTCAGGCCAACCGCCTAGTGAAGCAACCACTAGATATACTTTAGGTTATAATAAGTTTTTTGGTCAATAAATATTTTTCATTTTCATTTTCATTTTCAACATCCTATTATGTAAATTTTCAGGCAAACCGGCAATAGCACACCGCGACCTAAAGAGCAAGAACATCCTAGTGAAGAGTAACTTCACCTGCGTGATCGGGGACCTGGGGCTCGCCGTGCGGCACAACGTGCTCGGCATGGATGATACGGTCGACGTGCCCTCCACCAACCGGGTCGGAACTAAGCGATATATGGCGCCTGAGGTAAGATAGATAAACAGACAAGTAGTAGTAGTAGTATAAGCAGCCCACTATACGTTCCCACTGCTGGGAGTAGACTAGGAGAGAGATGTAGGCCATAATCCACCACGCTGGCCAAGTGCGGGTTGGTGGATGACACACGTCTGTATACTACATATTGCAGTCCTAAAACGTGCCGGTTTCCTCACGATGTTTTCCTTCACCGTAAAGTGAGTGCAAATATTAAACAGACAAACAACACACTGTGTTAAGTGTTAAAATTAGATAAATAAATACTTAATTAGCAGATTTAAGAGAAGCAATCAAAAATATCACGACCAGCGGGATTCGAACCCGTGTCTCCGGCAAACCAGGTCGAACGCTCTAGCCACTAAGCTATATGGTCGACTCGCTTCACTAGCCGCGATCATTCACGATTGCTTTTAAATCCGGTTTTAAAGCGACCGGTGGCTCCATCTGTGCTGATAATTTAAGACTATTACAAGCACTTGTGGTGTGTCGCTTACAGACTAGGGTCTGAGATGAAACATTATTTTTATTGTTGTATTTATTTAGAGCGGGTTTAGCACTTTATCCAAAAAAAAATACAAAAGAGTACTTAAGCGAGAAGTTTGGTCTATCATAAATATATAGTATATGAGTATGTTTGAATTGTATGGATTATTCTGAAATAAACAAATGAATTAATAAACATCCCTAATCTTAAGTGCCGAAAACTCAGGTAGGTACTTCATCGTCAAGCTCATCTTTAATTCCGATCGAGCAGTTTTTATCGTACGCCCTCAATGCAAATAAAACGAAAAGAAAGTTATAAACATTGTCACTAAATATATCCAACAATAGGTTATATATATAAAGCAGCAAACTAAAATTATATCACAAAAACGGCTTATGTTAACTTTGATCGTTTTAGTTCTTACTTTATTACTAGGAAAGTGAAAAATTATAATTTCTTATCGGCTTAAGTATACTGCAGCCCTTTTATCATTTATTTTTGTTACTTAACTGTATGAAAGCGCACACTACATTGGCCTTTTTTACATAGTAACTTTTGAAAGATTGTCAATACACTAACGCCCTTTTAGCACAAAAAAATATCATACTTTTACAATAAACTGGCATTACATGTCGTTTCATACAAAAACGTACTTTTGGCCCATTTAGCACGAAGCCACAGATACTAGAAAACTAATTTACCTGTCAGTGAAGACTTTTTTGCAGTAGCAGGAGATTTTCTATTCTTAAGCTCTTCTTTTAACTACACTACACTCCACGTCGATAATACATTTTGAGTAGGTAATAATTATGCGAATATATTTGTAAACAAAAGAAACCAACAATGCAATACGGCGGGTTCTTGTGACATAAGTGGCGCCATCTATAATGTAGGTACGTCACTTTAGAAAACTTTTGATAGCGAACGAATATCTAAAAATAATATAAAATACCCAAAGGCTTTCCAAATAGTTCACATGAAAAATCATAGATGTCGCTATGAACTTCGTACATAAAAATACAAACTGTTATCTTTACATATATTATAATATGTTATCTATTGCCTGCATTAACATGCTTATTTTAGAATGCGGATAAAAAAGCCAGTAACTTACTAGTGTCAAATAAAATATAACAATGTTAAAACGTCAATTAATTTTATTGAATTACCAAAACAATAAAGGTCTAAACTATCATATTGTTTCATATTAATTTTACATTTATTATTAATAAAAACTATTTTTTTTTCCATTGTAATGTATATACATATATGTAGCGCCTGTACTCAGCTAACTAAAATAAGCTAACATGTTCATTATAGTTAAGCAACAGTCGATGCAGTCAGTCTGGATGGGTGACCATGCACAAGAATGTCTTCAAAAATGGTATTTTCCGAACACTCAACATCTAAGCTTGCCCACTTAGCTTAGAACATTTTTTTTACCCATTTCACACACGGCTGGTTAGCCCCATACTTAATCATTGCTAGTTTGTATTATGGTTGTTAACACAACTGTTATACATACTACATAAATACTTTATATCCATGAACATTTAACACGTAGACCGACCAATTTAGTCCTTCACAAAAACGTTGGCCGTGCTTGAATCGAAACTCGGGACCCTCTGGTTGGCAGTCCGGCATGGTAACCATTACGCCAACAAGGTCCTCAATATAATAAACTAGCAAACCCACCTAACTCCGTTTCGCTGTATGAATTTTGTGACAAACCTCACGGAGCCCAAACTCCGTTTCGCTGTATGAATTTTGTGACAAACCTCACGGAGCCCAAACTCCGTTTCGCTGTATGAATTTTGTGACAAACCTCACGGAGCCCAAACTCCGTTTCGCTGTATGAATTTTGTGACAAACCTCACGGAGTCCAAACTCCGATTCGCTGTATGAATTTTGTGACAAACCTCACGGAGCCCAAGACCTTTCCAACGAATGCAAAACCGTGGAAATCGGTTCGTGCGTTGTGGAGTTATAGGAAAACTCGTCTTATTTTCATATTACAGATATCTACATAATAGCATACGTACGTTACAGGTGCTCGACGAGAGTATAGACTCGCGACAGTTTGACCCGTACAAGCGTTGTGACGTGTACGCGTTTGGGCTCGTCCTCTGGGAGATGGCTCGCCGGTCCGGTTCCTTGCCTGATGAGTACCAGCAACCTTACTATGACTGCGTGCCACCAGATCCATCACTCGACGACATGAGGCGGGTCGTCTGCGTCGAACAACGAAGGCCCATCGTGCCTAACCGGTGGCATTCTGATCCTGTAAGTAATACCATAGCAGGGATCAGAATACAAGAGAGGATTGCTGATTCCCATACACTAAAACTTGGCGCGGAAGTTGCATTAATTAGCGCTGAAACCTAGATGGCGCTGCAAATCGAACATGCAGTCTAGCCTCTTGTTGAAAATTGTATGCGTGTATCATTCGGTTACACGTAGCGACATCTATTCGTATTTTCTTGAAACGACTTCACTCGGGTGACACGATCTACTTTTGTTGTATCACTATGTAACTGCACATCCAATTTGCAGCGCCATATAAGTTTCATTGGTAATTATGGCAAACTTCCGCGCCACGATTTATTGTGTGGGATTCAGTAATCCTCTCTAGTATTCTAATCCCTGGTAATACGTTTTACACAAAGGTTACCAAAGGGGGACTCTGTTACTAAGACTTACTATGTGTCTGTCTTACCAGGTTGTATCTTGAACCGTGATAGCTAGGAAGCTGAAATTTTCACAAATTATTTGAAATTTTAAGGGGGTGTGGATTTAATGAACGTCTTCTTTGTTTTTATTGCTCAATATTAATAACGGTAACAGGTAGACATGGTTTTCACACATAACAGAATATTTAGTTATTTCTCTTTCTTTCTTTCAAATGACAAATAATATAAGTAGTTTTTGGGGGGCCTCCCATATAACACAAGTGTTTGTACTGCCATTTCTAAAGATAATTGCAATTTCTAATGGTACTGATCCCTTCATACGCAAGCCATTTGTACTTGGCCAATTATTAATTATTTATTCATGATATCTAACTTAATTATAAATTTTTCTATTTATTATCGGCTAGGTAACGACGTTTGGGATGAGAAGATATAAAAATAAATTCTTTATTTTCACATACTTATTAAAGTAAGCTATTTGACATACTTAAACCTAGTGCCGAAACTGGCGCCCCTATCGCTAAAAGCGATCTCTTTCAGGCAACCATAGGAAAGACGTGGAAAGTGAAAGTGTGTCTATGCAAATCAATGTTGCCATGTTGATGATCTATCTATCTAGCCTATAAATCAGCCCACTGCAGGGCAAATGCCTCCCTACCGTCCCTCCACTTGTCTGTCCTGGGCAACGGTCTTCCAGTCTGGGCTATGTGTATTGTTGCCATGTATCTCCAAAACTTCTGACCCGTTTTGGTGAGGTTACAATGATGAGTTTAGATTTTTGTGAGGTTACAATAATGGCTTTAGATTTTAGTGCGGTTAGAATGATGGGTTTAGATTTTGGTGAGGTTACATTGATGGGTTTAGATTTTAGTGCGGTTACAATGATGGGTTTATATTTTGGTGAGGTTACAATGATAGGTTTAGATTTTGGTGCGGTAACAATGATGGGTTTTGATTTTGGTGAGGTTACAATGATGGGTTGAGATTTTGGTTAGGTTACAATGATGGGTTTAGATTTTAGTGCGGTTACAATGATAGGTTTAGATCGAAGTGAGGTTACACTAATGGTTTTGGATTTTGGTTAGGTTACAATCATGGGTTTCAATTTTGGTGAGGTTACAATGATGGGTTTGGATTTTGGTGCGGTTACATTGATAGGCTTAGATTCGATTGGTACACGTTTAATTTAGGTGTAACTGTTGAGATCAAGGTTAACTTATATAGAAGAAATACTTCAGTATTTTGTAATGTAGTTAATTTATTGATTTTACAGTTTTTTTGTTTGTTAGTTGGACCAGGGAACGATAAATATCCAGCAAACAAGGACCGTTACACTAAGTAAGAATGTGTTCAGTATTGTTTCGCTCATTTAACAAGATGCCGCCAAAAATCAGGCCCAACTAAAACATTAATAATAAACAAAACTCATCGACTTGCCTTTAAAGAATTATATAATTATATTATATACTCTACATATATATATATTATCGGATATATTTTTGGGCAATACTTCTCGACTCTAAAATGCTAAATTATAAGTTACATAATACCTTATAATATTTTCTGGTAAAGGATAATATTTTTTATGGCATTACGGTTTTAACTTTAATACATTTGTAATGCTAAGAATTAATGGAAACTATGTAAATTAATAGTAAATTTGCAATAACTGTCATTTTAACAAATCAAAAACACATTTATTTAATTTATTTTACCATTTTTTCTGGGTCTTTTTTTTAATGTGGTGAATTCAATTATTGTTTATAAATGAATTTTATGCTTAATAATGTTATAAATATGTTGTCTGTTTTGTCGCTATTACGCCGGTCATGATTCTATTAAAGTATATATTTAAAAGTGTGAGTATGTTTGTTACCCGTTCACGTTTTAGGGGCTGATTATTTGTAATAACATTTAGTACATTGATGATAGCTTATAGTTCCTGGATTAACTCCTTGGCTTTTTTTATAACGGATTAACGCGAGTACCGCCACACATATTCCATATACACAATAAATTAATTTGTTTTGAGTATATTTTAAAATATTAGTCGATCAAGGAGTTCCTTGTACAGCCCAGTTTATGTTTTGATGAGTTTTCGATGAACGCGTAAGGAACAACATCACAGAATTAGCCTATATTTCAAAACTAGCTTGCAAACGATAGCATAGCATGCTACAACTCAATTCTGCCTGTATATATGTTAGAGGAATGTTTTATTTTAATTTATTCGATTAGTAGTTCCATCCTATCGAATGGCAGCACTGTGAACGCAAGAGTTTTTTATCTGTGCTGATTGAAGGAACAATTGAGTGAATGTACGAATGAAGTTGTTTCCTATTGGTCGGTGATGCGTTCATTCGAGGACGCGTCAGTAGTGCGTTCATTCGAGGAGACTTGAGTGTGCTTCAGTCTGCCACGATCAGCGCCTGCGCCACTTGTGCGCACTGACAAACAATTCATTTATAATGGCGGACGACGACGACGACCACGCTGATTATAATCTAATTGAATCCGCGACATATATATATATGTTGTTATAAATTATAATAAGTATATATAGTAATGCGTCCGATTTTTCCCAAACTTGCAGGCGCTTTCGGCAATATCGAAGGTGATGAAAGAGTGCTGGTACCAGAATCCTGCGGCGCGGCTCACGGCGCTTCGCATCAAGAAGACGCTGGCTAACATCGGAGCTCCGGC
This sequence comes from Mellilla xanthometata, assembly GCA_035578125.1. NCBI lineage: Eukaryota > Metazoa > Arthropoda > Insecta > Lepidoptera > Geometridae > Mellilla > Mellilla xanthometata. The sequence goes on from JAPUBQ010000003.1 coordinate 4,925,256, forward strand.
GGACTACATCAAACTGTAGTTGCAGCACGGTAAAACCGTCCTACAATGGTAATTAACGCAAAACATCTTAAACTTCGTCTCGTATATGAAAATCAATTGAAAGAAAGAAAGAAAAATAATTTTTATTACGGCAAACACAAAACTTTTTTTTTTTTTTTTATCCTTGATAGGTTAGCGTTTGACTACAGCTAGCCTGATGTTAAGCTGCAATGCAGTCTACGGTGTGGCACGCTTACCTAGAAGATACCTATTAACTCTACTTTTGAAGGCCCCCGGATGATACCTCTCAGGAAACAGAGACTCAGGTAGTGAGTTCCAAAGCTTCGCAGTCCTAACAATAAAGGTCGACGCAAAGCGTTTTGTACGAAAGTTCGGAACTTCAACTCTGTATCGGTGTCTCTTCACTGACCAATGTCAGTGAAGAGACACCTGAAGGAACTCACTACCTGAGTCTCTGTTTCCTGAGAGGTATCATCCGGGGGCCTTCAAAAGTAGAGTTAATAGGTATCTTCTAGGTAAGCGTGCCACACCCAAACCTAAAACAAACATATACATTAAAAATAAAACACCTTAGTTTGCCGCAATACAGCCGCATTGCAGTGCGTATGTGAAAAAATACCGAAAACGGCTAGGTTGAAACAGAAATTTTTTTGGTATTGTTTAGGTAAAGTTATGTCAGCATCAAATTAGTAGTAAACTAGTCAAATCGCCGTTATAAGGCACGACTCTTGTTGGTCAGCTAGTAAATAAATAAAAACCGTTCCATTATTATTAATAAAGCTCATCTACGAGTAAATAGAACAGATTATATAGCTGTTTGTAACACGATGTATTGGAAAATTTTTCAAGGGCCTGTCTGAAGACAACCGAGTTTTTGAGATTTTTAAAACGATATCCCAATGTGTCGAAATCAATCTAGCCGTTTGTAAATTATGAGGTAATAAAGAAACATACAGTCCTTTCTCCTGTCGGGTAAAAGTCGTTTACCTGGTTCTAGTTGTATCACTCTTTAAAATGTTTTGCGTTATTTATTATCAATACCTAAAGTCGTATATGTATAAAATATGCAGATGTGGTGTTACCCGCTTAATCCGGGATAAAAAGTGGCCAGTTTTAATCCAAAGTAAATTGTTCGTTAAGTTGTAGTAATCTGTAAAACACATCCTGAGCTTGAGACTTAATATGGGAGTACTTCCGAAAAGCGCATACAGCCGATCGATCTGAAATTTGGTATAGTAACGTATTTTGACCTCCTAATTACGAATACCATTCGTCATCGAATAGCAATCACGTAAATTGGCGCAAACGCCATTTTGAGTAAGAAAAACGGAGAGAGCTTTGTTTGTTCCATAATCGCGCACTAAATGTACTTTTTATCCTTGATAAAAGCGTTTAACACTTTTACAGCCTATTTTGTTACACAGAGTCTTTAGACCGCTTAAATATGCCCCCTATTATTGTTACTGAATACGATATTATTTTTTCTTAAGATTTAGTCACATTAGAAACAACCTATATAACTTTAGTATGTTTGTGAGCGACATGATTTTTTCATTCAGAGTTCCCTCTCGTCTAGCTAAGTGTGTGCGCAACGGAACTGCTGAATTTATAACAAATTCAAGCATTTTTTATACTTACGAGTGTATGTAGAAATAGTATATGTGTTTGCATGATTCGATGTACAAAATTGTTCGTCTTTAGTGACCTATGAATACTGTGTGTTGTTGTAAATATTCGCTGGATAACCAGTTATCTTTGACATTTTATTTGACGGTCTGATTGGTTGACTTTGGTTTTAGTTTTCAGACAATAAGCGTCATTTTCTATATATTTGCCAACGTCAAGTAGAAAAGTCCTAATAAATCTATAGTCTATAGTTCCAAATAATAGGCTGGAAAGCTCAAGTGTCAGCTCCAGACCCTCCTTTTGTTGCTAGTCAATTTTGGATTTTATTTCAAATACAATTCTCAGTTTTGAATGGAAGAAAGATAAATAATGATTGTCCAATACCGAATAAGAAACTACAACAATGCATAATTTTTCAATAGTGATGTTTTAAATATAGATGTTGGTTTATTGGAACTTTATTATTTTATTATTCAACTCAATGGCTGAATGGATTGTTAAAATATTTGTGTTCTTAGACTTTTATTTTACAAAAAAGTTTGCATAATAAAATAACCCATATTAGTGTTCCGTACAATACAGATTTACAAAAAACTACATAATACTCTAGACTCGGTAGTTCGTCTGTCTGTCCGTGTTATGACATATACTCTCAAACTTCTACAAATCACTGAAATTTGGTACATACATGTACCATGTACAACGAGTTTAGATATTATTTTTGGTAACGTAAAATAAAAAATAATGTTATATTATGGGTGTGGCTCTCGTATATTTTGTTAAAGTACATTGGGGTGAGGGGAACGGGGTAATACTTTTTTATTCAACGTATTTCTGTGGATTATTCACGAATAGGCATTCTAAAACAAGGATAAGGTTTATTATAGGTCATTCAAGCGTAAGATTCGCAATTAATCTGCCTTCGAAGTAGTTTTTAGTATTGGATTTTATTACATCTTTAAAGCAGTACATTTTGAAATTCACTCTCAAGATTCAATGACCTCGTTTAATTTTTATAACTAATTATAATTTCTACTTTTATGGAACGTATTAATTTTCAATTGTCAGCCAATCAGTACTCTCGATCAAATCAATGTGTTTAGATTTATTGGTCTTTTGGAGGCCGTTTTACTCGTCGCTAGAAACGTAGGTAAGTATAGCGCTAAAATACTTGAGAACAAATCAATGTTTGTATTTTTATTGATTTGTACGATTTGAGATACGGACGGGTTGGGAGGAATAATTTGTAAGTCGAACATGAACATTAAATAAAAAACAGCTGCTAAACAGCTAGGACATATCATTCGCAAACTAAGGGGCTTCACCGGTTTAGACGGTGCACATTATATTATAAATCTAACCAGAGTATGTGGTGGAAACAAAGTTTCGCACAATACCGCCTCCTTTTAATATCCCTATTACGTATCAAGATCTTTCAAATTATTCCACTGGAGCCCATTGTGAAACTTTGATTCCATTAAAGCGGTGGTCTGGACAATATCTTAAATTTACAGTTTTAACGCTGTAAATAATTAAAGACGTATAATCAGTTTTTTCAACCACTTTAACCGTTTAGATTTATAACGTTAAAATTCCAAATTCAAGATTTTGCCTATGTCGTCGCTTTAAAGTAATAATAATAACTTTGCAATAAATTTGGTACCTTGAGAGTAGTCCACGACTACTCCTATAAATTACAATAAAACTCTTTTTAAATTTTCTGTAATTATTATTAAGATGTGAAATTTTAAACTAAGTACTAGGTTAACTTTGGTTGTTGTTTCACTCGCGCATCACAATGTTGGTTTTATGTACAAACCACCAAGTTTGTGATAAGGTTGTAAGCTATGTTTTAGATTTTTTCTGTAACAGAGCAATCATTTTCGAAATTTACATTTATTTATACTCTCAAATTTATGAAGGCAAAACAATCAAGTATTTTTTAAGCGCTTAAGAAGTGAATAAAAGATATCATTGTAATAAATGAGACAATTGTATATAGGATACTTAGTAACTTGTAATCTAGCTAGACAGACCACTTTAATTTGGCTATTGGAGATTTTTTCTATTTTAACGTGATATATTCGAAATTTTAAAGGGAAACTTTGGTATTTAACTAAACCATAAATAAAATAACTGTCGCCTTTAAAAGGTTTACGTTTGTTACCAGTATTCCCGTACTAAAAGTTGAATGATGCGTGTGAAAGTTAGTGAGCGAGAATCGCTTAGCGAGTTTACCCCACCGCCTCGCTCACTTGCAGAGCGAGACTAATATAAGACTACTTAGTTGCTTTCTCGCTCATCGCCGGTTAGAGTCTAACTCTACTCATGTTCTTTATTATAAAAGCTTTGAAGGGCATGAGTGAAACATCTACTTTTTGTATGAGTCTTAAAAAATATAAACCAATGTAATGGTAGTAAACACAGCAATAAATTTACATACTTTTTTGATGGTTAGGTTACTTATATTGAATTTAACATAGGTTGTAGACCCCGCCTCCACTATTCAATATAATGTTATGTATGGAAGATAATGATTGATTTCTGTATGAGTATTTGAACAAATGAAAGCACTCTGTAATAATATTAAACATGGCAATAAATTTACATACAAATTTTGATTGTAAGATTACTTATATTAAATTTAACATAGGTTGTCGGCTCTGCCTGCAGTTCAATAAAAAAATTGAGTGATGGATAATGATTGATTTTTGAATGAGTATATAAAAAATAAAAACACTCTCTATAATAATAGTAAACACAGCAATAAATTTACGTACAAATTTTGATCGCTAGCAAACTTATATTGAATTTAAAATAGGTTGTAGCTGCCTGCGCGGTTCAATAAAAAGTTATGTATGAGGATAATGATTGATTTCTGTATAAGTATTTTAAAAAGTGAAAGCACTCTCTGTAATAATAGTAAATACGGCAATAAATTTACATACAAATTTTAATCGTTAGGTAATTTATATTGGATTTAAAATAGGTTTTTGGCTCTGCCTGCGCGGTTCAATAAAAAGTTATGTATGAAGGATAGTGATTGATTTAAGTGAGAGTCTGTTAAAAAATAAAAGCTCACTATTATGACAGTAAACATTGCAATAAATTTACATACAAGTTTTTATTGTTAGATTACTTATATTAAATTTAACATAGGTTGTAGGCTCTTCCTGCACAGTTCAATAAAATGTTCGTATGAAGGATAATGATTAATTTATGTATGAGTGCGTAAAAAAATGAATGCTCACTGTTATGACAGTAAACATTGCAATAAATTTACATACAAATTTTGATCGTTAGATAACTTATAATGAATTTAAAATAGGTTGTTGGCTCTGCCTGCTCAGTTCAATAATATGTATGTTTAAAGGATAATGATTTATTTATGTAAGATTCTTTGAAAAATGAATACTCACTGTTATGTCAGTAAACATTGCAATAAATATACATACTATTTTAGTTGTTAAGTTATTCATATTAAATGTAACATAGGTCTCTATATTGGCTCCGCACGGTTCTCTAAAATATTATGTATGATGGATACTGGTGCTTTGATGATAATTTATTATCTTTTTAGAGGCATCTGTTTTTCTTCTTAATGCTAATATTATTTGCAATTGGTCCATATAGACAATAAGTTACAATCTTTACTTTAGTTGTACGCGCCCAATGACGCATCTCCTTTATTCTCTTTTCAATCTCCCCGGAGACCCTGAGGCAGTTTCTTGACCAAATATCTACGTATAAGTACTGATTATATTAGTTATTCTAAGCGTATTTTGTTCTTTACCAAGTGTTCGCCAGTAACCCAGAAACACTTGCAAGATTTTAATTAACACTTTTTTCTTTTATCTTTAAACTGGATAATATACGTCATCGCGACAATTCTTTACAATTGTCTAGCTGTTTCTGAATGGTCATACATAAAGTTTTACTGGCGTGAGTTTTTGCTAGTGAGGAAAAGAGGCCGATGAACGCACGCTATTCAGCTCTAATATCTTAATATTGTATAAGGTTTTTACATATCAAATGCACATAAAGTTGTACGTAGAATACCTCTGCAACTATTAAAATGAAAGTACCAAAAGTATCCGCTTGCTCAAAGGCTCTGACACCCGGTCAGGTGCCGTACGTATCTAAAATAAAGTTATTCATCATCAAAATGTAGAATATAAAAATGTAGTTATTAAAAAGCTATAATTTAAATAATTATTTCGTTAGCAATATACTCAATAGATTGTAATTGTGTGTTGCGTCGGTCGTGGCTACCTCGCCTCCACTTTATCCTACCTCTTAGATGTAATGGAGTTTAACAGAAAGGAGCATTTATTGTACGAATAAGGGGGTTTAACCATTTTGTAAAGATCTTGTCATACCTAATTTCCACCCGTTCACTATTATTTTTCTAGACACAAAACGATACTTGTGACAATGGATAGTATAAATGATGCCATTGCTACTCTGTTACAACCTTAGTAACATGTTTTTTAAAGCACATTCTGTCGGCATACAGAGCTTTAAAGGTTTTTCTCATAAGACGTAACATTGACATAAAAAGTGTACTTTCTACTTTGGACAATATGGTGCGGAGTAGCGATGGTGTGTGATAATTTACACCGTTCATTGTCACCTTGAAATTTGCGCCGATAAATGTGTTTGTGGGGGAAACCAGGCATGTCAGTGCTAACCCCATTGGACATTTTGAAGGTGTAGTGATATTATTTCGTTACCAAGTACGCATGTTAACTTTTTGTTAAGATTCTGTAAATTCAGTTCGTTATTTGTGCATAATTATACATAATTTAGGATATTCAAACTAAATAATTGAGATAGACATTAATTACTTTCGTTTCAAATTTTTGTAATGAAACAAGAACTATATAATTTCTGTGATAAAAAACGAGATCACAGCTTAAGTTTTAGTGTGTTTGTGCTATGTTTGTTTTTACTTTTATGTATTGGGAATATAATTTAATAAGAATTAAACAAAAGAAGGTCTAATAATATTAATTGTAATGATAATAATTATCTTTTTAAGGTAATTTAAGCGATTTCGTAGTTTCGTCTTTTTATAGTGTTTTAGATGCGTTAGGTATACCCTGTTAATATCCAGTTATCATAGGCAGAAACATTCGAAACGTGTTATATTTTTAGTATTTTTATATATACACACGTGTAATCTATAAGATTTTGCCATTTATGTAATGTTTTCACACGAGTGAGTTACATTTCTTATAAAATTTATTAATAGTAGTGATATTCCATCGACATTGTAAACAAAATATTTAAAATTTCATCTCCTTTTGTTTTACCATGTTATTATACTTTATTCATCTTTTTTTCCATCAGTGACTGTGTGTGTGATCAGTTTACTTCTAATCAAATATCATTAGAAGTAAAAAAATATCTGCATATTTAATTTTCTATGCGGACTAGTTTTGATTAACTTTTTCACAGAATAAATAAACCTGTCTTGCACTTTTATAAAAATTCTTATACAACATAATGGTTATTTTTGTTACCGGTAAATAGTAGAACATTTAATATGTTCTCTATAACTTACTAATACTTGTTGTGGTTAAAAAAACTGATACCTTACTTACATGAAATGTCATCTTTTAAAACGCCAAACTAAATATTAATCTTTCAGATGAAATTTTAATTGTATTGTTTATACTTATAGTGATTTTTAGGCTTTGATGGATAGTCTGTTTTCATTTTTGCACAGTTATACAAATTATATGTAGTTTTTGTACACATTACATCGATACGTTATCAAACAATACTGAAAATATGCTAATGACTTTTGTAAATATAGATTTGAAGTCTGAAAATACGTAACTTTTGCATAATAACAAAAATTTAGATACTTCATTATACGTTTTGTATACGTTAAATTTGTATATTACTTGTTTGGATTTTGCTTATTTATTTTTTGATTCGTTTGTTTTTTTATTAATATTTAATAATCGTAGACCGCCAGGAATGGATGAGTTTTTTTACATGGATGTTGTGCACTACCTTTGTCACGTACAAAATATTAATTGTGTAGGTGTAAATTGTAAGGTTTCTTGCTAGATTGTTTGATGTTCTAGTTATACATCTTCACGAGTAGGTATATTGTATAATTTCGAATAAGTTAATATGTGTAAGAATGGCTGTTTATTAAACCTGTTCTAAGGCAGAAAATTGTAAGAAAAACTACGTTGACATACAGAGATATTTATAATGGGCTAGCAATCACAAAGCATCTGGAAGTAATTATATATGACAATTATGTCATAACATGGCCGCAAAATCATGAACAATTTTTAAATTACTGATGCAATTTGGAAGAGAAAAGTAAAATTATTCTCACCATAATACACTACAGATAAAAGATGTTTTGGTATATTATTTAGTCAATTCAACCAAATAATGTACAAAAATATAATAAGTTACATACACCACATTCACTCGTTTCGTGTTTTAAGATAAAATTTGTAAAATATAGACACTATTTGACTTACACAAACATCAGGACGCCATAAACGCCGTTCAGTTTTGGTTTTGACATAAAAAGTACTTGAACTAAAAACTTGTATGAGTAACCCAATTATAAAGATTGCAAGATTATTATAAATAGCTCTGTAGGTACCACACGAATACACATTATAGTATACTGGAGTAATGTTATTTTAGTTAATATCTGATCCCAGGTCTCCACGGTTTTGCAATTTTTACCCAATTTGAATTAAAAGAAGTATAAATAATTAAATGACTTTTATTACTAGCCTACCAAATTAGGAACATAAGTATAATACACAAACATAAGTATACCTTGCCTGATACAATAGTAAACACTATTCTATGTTAAGATTACTTTTTGATGAACGCGCATGAAGGGTTCCGTACCATTATTGTAGGAGGGCTCCCTCCGACTTATATTATTTTTTATAATATTATTTTACCATTTATTTTTAAATTTAATACCTATGTAAATAAATTTTACAAGAAAAATATGAATATAAAAAATAATTGCAAGTTTTTATGCGCTGGCTCCATCTAGTTATGCTGTTGCGCAAAAACTACGTATGTAAGTGAGTTGTGCATCAGAGTCGCTAGGTGGCGTAAGTGATTGGGTAAAAGAAATAAAATAATAATATAGTAGTTGGAAAACAGTTCGTTGAATTTTATAAGATTACAAAATGTTTTATTTTAAAAGTGTGTTGTGTGACTGATAATTAATATTTACATTACTCATACTCTGAAAGTAGGTCTGATGTTGTCTGAGGAGCGGGATGAAAGTAATACATTGCATCCCTAGGGTGAATCGCTTTGCAAGTGACTGACATTGAAATAACTTAAAGCTTTATTTGTTATATGAACTATTGAGAACGTTTTACCTTGGATAAACCCAGGTTTTTTAGGTAAAATTTTGTAATTATAATACTTAATAATTATAATTTTGGTCCCTGGCAAAGTCGATCGAAGGTAACTTCTGCCGTCCCTCATTGCCTCCACTGCTTAGGCCTGATGGAACACTGGCTCACACTGCAGACGAGAAGGCAAACTTATTTGCTTCCTTGTTTGCGGAAAATTCTCGTCTTGATGCTGGTGGCGCTTCACCTCTTCCATCTCTTGGCTGTACGACACACATGTCTGAGTTTAACATTCGCCAATCTGAGGTTCGAAAGACGCTACGCAATCTTGACGTGAGTAAAGCCAGTGGCCCCGACGGTATTCCGGCAATAGTGTTGAGGACCTGTGCGCCTGAGATGGCTCCTGTGTTGACACGCCTCTTTCGGCTTTCTCTTGAGACTGGAGTAGTGCCGAGTTCTTGGAAGCTTGCTAATGTGCAGCCCGTGCCCAAAAAAGGTAGTCGCGCCGACCCTGCTAACTACCGGCCCATTTCAGTCACGTCCATACTCTGCAAGAGTTTGGAACGTGTCTTGAACCGCAGGCTCCTGGCGTACCTAGAATTTAACGACCTCCTCAGTGACCGACAATATGGCTTTCGCCGGAATCGGTCCACTGGGGATCTTCTAGCGTACGCCACGCACTTATGGAGTGAGGCTATAGAGAAATACGGGGAAGCCCTTGTGGTTTCTCTCGATATTTCCAAAGCCTTCGACAGGGTTTGGCACGATGGCCTTATTAGTAAGCTTTCTTCATACGGCCTGCCCGCTAGTTTTTGCGTATGGATATCTGACTTCTTGAGGGGTAGATCTATTCGGGTAGTCGTTGACGGCTGCTCGTCAGATCTCATGGCTATTCTATGTTCTAGGGCAGACCCCTGAGGGACGCCGGCATTAGCCGGCGTCCCTCAGGGGTCTGTGCTCTCTGCGACGCTCTTTTTGCTGCACATTAATGACCTGCTCAGACCCGGAACCATAGGGTATGCAGATGACAGCACAGTTGTAGAGAGCTACATATCCACTGCGCGAGCTAGTGCGGCTGAAATTCAGTCTCAAAGAGAGGCTATGGTAAGGCGCTTAAACCTGTCTCTTCAGGCAGTCTCCGATTGGGGCGATGCCAACCTAGTCAGGTTTAATGCTGCCAAAACTCAGGCGTGTCTTTTCTCTGCTAAGAAGAGGCCCTTTAATCTGGCCCCTACTTTCCGAAATGTGATTCTATCGATCACTGACAACCTCGAGCTTCTAGGTGTTTCGTTGTCTTCGACCCTCAACTTTGGCTCTTACATTGAGTCTAAGGCTCAATTGGCAGCCAAGAAGCTGGGTATCCTCTCGAAGGTGCGACGGTACTTCAAGCCGGAACAGTTGCTTACATTATATAAAGCACAAGTTCGGTCGTGCATGGAGTACTGTTCGCATCTTTGGGACGGATCGGCTCAATACCAGCTTGAGGCGTTGGAGATGATTGAGCGGCGAGCAATGAGGCTCATTGGTAACGATGCTCTTTGCAAGGGACATTTGCAGAGTCTTGAGCATCGCCGCCAGGTGGCCTGCCTCTCAGTTTTTTATAGGTTACATTTCGGTGAGTGTGCGACGGAATTGCATGAGTTGATTCCCCCCGCCCCATTCCATTACCGGACGAGCAGGGAAACACCAAAGCGGCATCGTTATACCGTGGAGGTTCCAAAGGCGCGTACTAAGCGGTTTGCCTCCACCTTCATAGTGCGAACTGCGAAGGTGTGGAACTCTTTGCCTAGTTCCCTGTTCCCTGAGAGCTACAATCTGGCGGTTTTCAAAGCAAGAGTGAACCGGTTTTTTCTGGGTAAGCGCGTTCCACCTTAGATCATAATGTCGCTTGCCATCAGGTGAATTGTGATCAAGCGCAAGCCCATTTAATGTAAAAAAAAAAAAAAAAACCTACCTACCTTTAAAATTTGGTAAAAATCGGTCAAGCGGTTTCGGAGTACGGTAACTAACATTGACATGGACATTTTATAATGTCCATGTCAATATATTATATTAGATTTTCTAAAAAAAACGCTTGATGATTACGGGCGTACAATAGGTCAACTTCTGTTGCCAATTTGGCGCTTATATTGGGCTATCGCCAGCCGCGAGATGCGGGGGCCCGGATGGGTGAAAGTTCAATCAAAGTCGCGTTTCTCGTGCGCTACCGAATTTTGTTATTTCGCGGACGAGTTTTAATATTTTTTTCTATAAACACTGTTTTTTGTACTGCACTATGTTTTGTTATATATTTTGCATGAATTTAAACATTTATTAATATTAAAAAAAAAATACGGGAGCAACATAAAAGCGCGTGCGATCGCTCGTCAAAGCCTTAAATTAAAACCATATTGATTATCCTAGGCCTAATGAGAGTAGTAGGTAATCATAATTTTCGTAGATTAAAATTAAATAAACCAACCTACTAAGCCTTTTTCTAGTTTGTATTATGGTTGCTAACACAACTGATATACTACTTATGTATAGGTACATACATCAATACTTTACCTATATAGATACCTAGGTACCTATAGTTCATCACCAAGATTTTTGCCGTGCCGGGAATCGAACCCTGGCCCCTTTGGTCGGCAGTCTGGCATGGGACCCTTACGGCAATGTAGTTATGATGTTGGTATCTTGTACCTTTTCCCACTAGGTGTGGTCGGCATAGAGTTTTCCTCTTCCACACGATTCCATCAGCTGTCATATATATTCACTCCCTTTTCTTTCATATCCTCATTTACCCAATTCAGCCACGTCTTCTTAGGTCGACCTCTACAATCATATCCATACTTCTCTTAGTCACATGCATTTCCTCTCTACGCATCGCATGCACTTACTAAGATAACCTTCCGCTCTTCACTGGAACTACTTTCGAACTTCCTCTAATGTACTTATTTCTTATCTTGTGCATTCTCATTACTCCACACATCCATCTCAACATTCTCACCTCTGCTGCATGCAATCCTCTTTCATAGAATCAAAATGGCTGCCATTCCAAGGTGACAGGGTAATGGAAGATTTACAGGTAAATAAGGCAAATCACCTATCCCATAAAACCAAACACATTGTATAATAGCATGCGTTTTATTATTTCAAAGTACAAAATTAATAATAGTCAGGTCTTTTATATTCAATGGACATAAATTTATTATAAGTTTATCACATCCTACATTTTTCTTTAAGAATAATAGAGTCAGGTGAGTTTAATTACAAACAGGTATCATTTAGTCTAAGATGTAGGTTACATAATAACATACATTATATTTCTTAAATTTCAAAATTAATAGCTGCCAGGTCTTTCATATTCAATGGACATACATTTATTATAGGATTGTCCCATCCAATATTTTTACATTAAGAAAAATAATCATAGAAATGTTTCATTACAAACAGGTATCATTTAGTCTAAGATGTTGGTGTTATAATAATCTACATTTTATTTCTTAAATTTCAAAATGAATAGTTGTTAGGTCTTTCATATTTAAAAGACATACATTTATTGTAGGATTGTCCGATCCTATTATTTTACATTAGAGTTATAGGAATGTATCATTACAAACAGGTATCATTTAGAGATTTAGATTACACAATAACATACATTTTATTTCTTAAATTACAAAATTAGTCATTCCTGGGCTTCTCAGATCTAATGGACGGATTGTCTTATACCTATAGAATACAAACATTATTAGGTGTGAAGAGTATGACCTTGTTAATCTAGGTTTTAAGCTATCTCCAAACATAATTATTTGTAATCAATTTTTCCGTTGCAATATTATAGAGAAACAAATATAAGCAAACACATAAACTTTCCCCTGAGCAAAATTAGTGATATGAAACATTAATTACATTATTACAATAAAATTTACACCTAGAAAATTAATATTAGTTTAATTTCAGTCTAAGGTACATAAAGGCACATTTATATCCATGTTGATGGCTTAATAAAAAAAAATATTGATCTTCTATACCATCATCACTAATCATGCAGGGAAAGTTCTAAAGTTTATGTACCTACTAAAAATATTCCTTTCGATACAAGGAAATAAAATATGATTTTATTTAAAAAAAAACAGAAAGAAAGGATGGTTGAAAAAAGAACTAGCTCATTAGCAAGCCAGGTTTTGTATTATGCGTGCCAAATAAGAATAGGATCGCGCTTGCTTCAACTTCACACGATAACTGTCAAAAAAGTACTGCTAGCAAAGAAAGCGTTAAAAATTAATTTAAAAATATTTTTTTTTGGTTCATAGATATAAATTTAATTATTGTTTAATTATTCTTGATTTCATTACTGGATAATTTTGGATTAATTAATTCTACAGGTAAGAAGTACCCAAGGCAAATTAACAACACCTAAAAAAAATCACGTGACGAGACATTGGTTTTGGATAGTTTCGACTTAAGTGCTGTACGCAGTATAATAAACTATTTTTATTTGGTACAAAAAGAAGTGACAACAATGAAAAAGAAATTATATTTTTATGAATATGCTTTTACTTTCAAATCCTACTCATTTATAATTTATTTGCCGTAAAATGTATAAGAAATAGCCAAAGAGCGTACATTAAATATATAACTGAATATAATTTGTTCATAAAATTTTTTGCACACCATACACTTTGGTTATGAAGTTTGCGCATATGATAGAGCAAGATGGCGGTTTTGACAGTCCTATTCTTAGTTGGCACGCATAGTAAAGTATTTGAATTTGAGTAAAAAAAAAGAAAAAAAGAAACAATGCTGATGAAGAATTAGCACAATGATGTCACATGTTGTTAGAAAAAAAAATACCGAAACAAGGCACTTGACCTTATTATATTTTAATTCAACTTCATCATTTAGATATGCAAGTGAGAGCGCACTGGATTTTTTTTATTGACATGTAATAAATATGTAATCTTCATTTATTCGACTAATTTACCTTATGTCCGTTATAGTTTATTACTTTTCACATTCAAATTGCTTTACCAATTTGGATATTTGGTATGGAGGTAGCATACACCTACTCAGAATTAGCAAAGAGGCTACATTGTAACCCAGATTAACGCAGGTATCACTAGTATTCTAAATTATCTTTACAAAAGGTGCTACTTTAAACTTATATACTGAAGAGAAAGAAAGAGAGTTAAGCCGCTGAGACTTTTTGTTCAAATCCATACTCTTCATCAGCCCAAAAGACACTGTCATTAAAAGTAGTATGGCGCAGTTGGAACCACTTAGATCCATATTTAAGGAGCATCATTATAATTATGAGCACAAATATGCTCAGAAGGGCTATACCTGGAAACATCAAGTTCAGAGCCATTTTAGATTAACAATGCCTTTTTAATGTCGAAAAGTTTTTTGATGTTAATTTGATTGTTTATATAAAATATTGCTGATATTTTCTTTATATGTCACTCTCTATCTTGTGTAACTCAACAGTCTGGGAAGTAAGTGGTTGTTGTGAAGTTGATGCAATCACTTGCCGATGTCCTGGGTGCTCGTGGATGATGGTCACCAGCTCGTCTGCACTCTTCAACTCAGTGAGGTCAAGAGGAGGTTGCTTATGTGGTGTTGTAGACCAAATAGACACGATCCAACGGTTACCTGAAAGAATTATAAGAGAGAGTTAAGGGTAACAAATGCAAGTCTTCAATGATCACTCTTATCAATGACTGCTACTTTTAGCACTAATTTTAAGTCAATTAAAGGGGAAGAAACTTCCAAATATTTTCTTTACAGAATCAAATTGTACTTTAAAAAACATATTTTACTGTTTGTAATTTCTTGTCTTCTGTTCTTTAACAAAAAAAAACCAAGTGTCTAATTGAAACTGTATTATTTGAATTAGACACCGTGTTTTTAGAAATGTACAGAAGACTGAAATTACAAACAGTGAAATAGGTTCTTTTAGATAAGCCAGGTTGAAGATCCCTACAATGAGTTAAAAATGGTCAAACATAAAACATGATAATTTGTGGATATTAGATCAATAGAGGTCAGTTACCAACCTGTATGTTTGTCACACCAGTATTCCGAGTGTACGGAACAGAGGCAGACAATGTTTAGTATTATAATGCAACCGAGGATCACAGAGCAGATTCCAATTGCTACGTAGAAGGGAGTGAAATCACCAACTTTTGATGGTTCCAGAAGTATAGTATTAGCTTGGTAGGAGCTATTTCCGGTGTGAGCAAACAACTCGTTCATCTTACGATTGAAGTAAACCTGTTAAGAGAAAATTACATTAAAAAAACATTTGCACGATGGGTACAAACAACTTATATTTACATTTGAGTACTTTGTTGACTTGTGTCTATAAGCTTCAAGTCTTGGTAACATGATTAACAAAAGATGAAGTTTAACAATAACAATTAAAAGTGGACTTTCGAAGTAGGTAGGTAAGTATATTAATAATATTCCGAGGCGTAGCGAGTTGAACGTAGCCGGAAAAAGACTATTTACTAATTTCGCAATTGTATTCATAACATTTCCAAAATCACGAAAGTTTGGACCGTTGGCACGTTGTGACATTTTTTCAAGTTACCTGTAAGACCTGTTATATATCACGATTGTATATTATTACTGGTGTATTACGTTTTAAATTAATACGTCAGATGTATGTCTTTAATCTGACCATTATCTACCTAATAGGTTTAAACATTCAATTCAATTAATTTAGCTTTTTTCAAATTGATGCCAAAGTTGACCACACCCGGTGTTCGTTCTTTTAAAGGACGCGTCGCACTCACATATGTGCCTCCTAAATACCCAATAACGAGAAAAACAACTAAAAGATATCGCAAAATCCACTAGGAAAAACGTTTACTACTAAATTAAGTTCTAGTAACACAAGTTTTTACAGAAATTAAATTAATCGTACCGGAGTTCACAAAGGCGCCATTTGCTTCTAACTGTATTTAATATTTATCTCCACCACTGGACTGGAAGATCCGTCAATGTACGACCAAGAAACGCACGGCAAAATAATGTACAGCCATAAAATCGGAAGCCATTCTCACTGTTGTGGTGCCATACATTTTTTTTGTCATTTTTATAATCCGTGTTTATAAAATATAATAATAATAATAAATATTCTCATTGTCATATTATTTTATTATTATTAAAATCGGACTAAATTTAATTCATTTAAATTATATTATGAAATATTTATAATAAATTTAATTTACAAATAATAATTTTAAGCAATAATTTAATAGTGTAATAAAATGTGACTTATTGATAGTCATGGCGAAGCTGACTTTCCAATTTCTTTACGGATTTGCGTTGCTAATTTTTGAGCTCCTTAGATCAAATAAGATAAAGGGTCAAAAGAGACAAGCCCCATCACCAATAATTGGTATAATGGTGTAGGTAACTTTTATCCTTTTAACATTCAGTGACTCCTTCATCTAAAAAAGGGTTGAATTAATTATCCTGCATATTAAAATGTAGGAACTTAAACTGACTTAGCTTCTAAATTGTGAAGGGTAAAATTACCAGTATTGATTTCTTAAAATAATGTTTTAAGGCTTTACGCGCGTCATACTAAATTCTTACTCAGATTTTTGCACTAAGGTGCCATTTGCACTAAGATTTTTACATATTTATCACTTAACATAAACTTAAAATGGTCTAATTGGGGCGCGAAATAGGTAATATTGTAATTTTTTTATCGCAAAACAGATATATCAGCGTGATTTTTTCCAGCAAAATACACATGTATGAGTGCAGTACCAACAACTTAGCTGTTTAGTTGACGGCGTCGCTAGTGGAGATTTGTTGCCACCTAAGAATGCTGTCGAACTTGTTATACCAATTTTGCCCACCTGAACAAGCAAGTTGGGTTGCCGGGATAAATAAAATAAACATGTAGCTATTTAGCGCCACCTAGCGACTGAGCACTTGGGGACTGCTATCAAACAACCTTAAGGTTGTTTGCTAGCATTGACATTGACATAAATAAATTTCATTCAAATAATTAAACAAAATTATACATATTTTTAATTATAAATTCAATTACGATACTTAATATAAAAATAACAATAGTTTATTTAAAAATATAAATATATTTCATCTATCTATCAGAATTTTGTTGATTTATTACTACGGATGGTAAGCTTGGGTTCATGTTTTTGCAGAGATAATGAAACTTATACAACAAAATTTCACGCCAACTAAAAATGTCAGCAATTTAGCTGTTCAGGTACGAAAATTGAAACTACAAGTTCGACAGCATTCTTAGGTGGAAACAAATAACCACTAGAAAAACCTTTAATTAAACAGCTAAGTTTGCGGCACTGCACTTATAAAAGTGTATTTTGCTGAAAAAAATCAAGCCGAGATATCTGTTTTGTGATAAAAATTTAGTGATATTGCCTTTTTTGCGACCTAACTAGACCATTTTAAGTTTACGTTAAGTGATAACTATGTAAAAAACTTAATGCAAATGGTCAAAAATCTGAGAAGAATTTAGTATGACGCTCGTATACCAAAAATACCAGAAACAAAAAGATTTCAGATTATTAAAAAAAATCTAAACACAACTAAACTACTAAAACCTAAATACGTACCTATGCATATTATGGTAAAGCTAATTAAAATGAAACTACAAAAAACGGAATATTAAAAATTTGTTAAATAATTAAAATATAATATAATTGAATTATTAAGTAATATGCTTATTATTATCTGTTACAATATAAATATAAGCATTAAATTCAAAATAGAGATAATAAGCACCGATTTAAAAAAAACGATATAAATCAGCGGTGTACGCATCGCCTAGGTAGACTCAGTCCGCGCTGCAAAGGAAAGTGGATCGCGACACTATAAAAAATATCACGACCATTAATTGAACTAATGAATTACCAATTCTGAAGCATTTAATATCAAAAACACAAAACTTTTAGTTTGAAGTTTCAACCCCATGGTATCCACCTCAATGCACCCCTGGCAAATGTTTTTAACCGACTTCAAAAAAGGAGGAGGTTATATATTCGACTGCATGTATTTTTTTTTAATGTATGTTCACCGATTTCTCAGCCATTTGTTGATCGATTCTCAAAATTATTTTTTTAATCGAAAGAGTATTTTTCTGAATTGGTCCCATTGTCACCAAAATAGGATCTGATGATGGATTCCTAGGGAAATCGAAGGAAAACCTAAAAAGTTAGGTTAGTTTTACGCCCGAAGAGAGATTTACGCTCGTTCGGCTGTACTGATATTCATGAAATTTGAGGTGAAAATAGGTAAGACTATATGTTAACACATAGGCTACTTTTTATCCCGAATATAATTACTGTTCCCGTGGGATGCACCAAATAACACATAAATCTTTATAACTTCTTCACGCCCGAACGGCTGTACTGATAATGATGAAATTTGAGATGAAGATAGGTTAGACTATGTGTTAACACATTGGCTACTTTTTATCTTAAAAGTCATTGCTGTTCCCGTGGGATACCCAAATAACTCAAAAACCTATTCTACATCTTCGCGCTCATAATATGGCAATACAGATTTAACTTTGTAAAATTAACAGCCTAATAGTCTGGCTAACAAAGGTAATCTGACGCGAACATCGAGGCTAAGCAACGGTCCATGCAGCCAGTCTTTGGATGGGGGACCATGCACAAGACTTTCATAAAAAATTGTAAACAGTGGTATTTTCATCTGGGCGTTACTGTGCATCGGATAACACGTTAATTTGTTGGTCCTGGATGCTACTCTTAGTACCAAGCAGTGGTCAAACTAAATCAGGGCCTTGAAAAACACTCGATACCAGAGCTTGGCCACTAAGATCATACTTAGTGGAAGAAGGAGCTATAAAATTTGATATATCATAAGACAAGACCCTCGAACGGATAAGGAAAATATTTACGCGCTCGCTTCGCTAGCAGTTATCCCGCTTCTTTCGTAATTTCCCCCAGGATGTTTTGGGCTTATGACACTCCAAATATTATATATTTTGTGCTGCTTTGGACTTCTTTGTGCTCAAACGGCTCGAATAAATATGGTGAAAATTTTCGCGCTCGCTTCGCTCGCGCATAGCTCGCTTCGCTTGCATTTGGCTCGCTCCGCTCGCGATTGGTTCTAGTACGTTTTGGGTCATAGCTTATGACACAACAAACATTATGTAATTTGTGCTACTTTGGACTTCTGTATGTTTAAACGGCTCGAATAAGTATGGTAAAAATTTTCGCGCTCGCTTCGCTCGCGCATAGCTCGCTTCGCTTGCATTTGGCTCGCTCCGCTCGCGATTGGTTCTAGTACGTTTTGGGTCATAGCTTATGACACAACAAACATTATGTAATTTGTGCTACTTTGGACTTCTGTATGTTTAAACGGCTCGAATAAGGATGGTAAAAATTTTCGCGCTCGCTTCGCTCGCGATTGTTTCTAGTACGTTTTGGGTCATAGCTTATGACATAACAAACATTATGTAATGTGTGCTACTTTGGACTTTTTTATGCTCAAACGGCTCGAATAAATATGGTAAAAATTTTCGCGCTCGCTTCGCTCGCGCATAACTCGCTTCGCATCTGGCTCGCTCCGCTCGCGATTGATTCTAGCACGTTTTGGGTCATAGCTTATGACACAACAAACATTATGTAATTTGTGCTACTTTGGACTTCTGTATGCTTAAACGGCTCGAATAAGTATGGTAAAAATTTTCGCGCTCGCGATTGCTTCTAGTACGTTTTGGGTCATAGCTTATGACACAACAAACATTATGTAATGTGTGCTACTTTGGACTTCTTTATGCTCAAACGGTTCGAATAAATATGGTAAAAATTTTCGCGCTCGCTTCGCTCGCGCATAACTCGCTTCGTTCGCATCTGGCTCGTTCCGCTCGCGATTGGTTCTAGTACGTTTTGGGTCATAGCTTATGACACTGCAAATATTATGTGATTTGGGATGTGATGTCAACTTCTTGTGAAGTTTATTTGGCTCTCCATAGCTAAAACTAAAATAATATTATTAGTAACCACTAAAAATTTTAAAATAAAATTGTTTTAAAAAACAAACAACCGACTTCAAAACCATAACTAAAAAGGGAAAAATAATTTTATGCCTACTTCAAATCAAGAATATATAAGTAGAATCGAGGAGTTTATTTCACGTACTTAGAAAAAACTTTTTCCAATTTTTATTAATCCTGTATTCTTGGAGTCGGTGCCATCTTAGAAAAACTTATTGTTGAAAAAATTATTGTTTGTTAAAAAAATCACTATTCAATTGTCTTTCTATCCTGGCACCGACTCCAAGAACACAGGATTAATAAAAATTGGAAAAAGTTTTTTCTAAGTACGTGAAATAAACTCCTCGATTCTACTTATATATTCTTGATTTGAAGTAGGCATAAAATTATTTTTCCCTTTTTAGTTATGGTTTTGAAGTCGGTTGTTTGTTTTTTAAAACAATTTTATTATAATTTTATTTTAAAAATTTAAAATACTACTACCTTAACATTGACGACTTTAATTTGATAAATAAAGAACTTTCTATACAAACTTTCACCCCCAAACAAAATCTTTATTCACCCCTGGCAAACATATTATGTGTTTCTAATTTTAAATAAACTGTATATATGAATAAAGTTAAGTATGAGTATACAAATTTTATTGCTAGAAATTAAAAAACAAAGAAGTTTCTTACAAACATTTTTACCCCCTTTCAACCCCCCCCCCCCTCAAAGGGTGAAATTTCCAAAAAAACATTCTTAGTACTCGTCTATGTACTGTAATAAATACACCCTCCTAATTTCATACCCCTAGGACCAGCCGTTTTGGGCTCTGTGTTGCCTATATATGAATGAATGAGTCAGGACAAAGATTCCAATAGAGTACGAGAAGAAAGATTAAATTACCAGTTTAAGCAATAATGAAATGTGAATGCTGAACTACTAATTAGTAGCCAACATAACTTGAACTACGACTTGTTGAAAAATGTAAAAGAGCGTG
This sequence comes from Mellilla xanthometata, assembly GCA_035578125.1. Classification (NCBI taxonomy): domain Eukaryota; kingdom Metazoa; phylum Arthropoda; class Insecta; order Lepidoptera; family Geometridae; genus Mellilla; species Mellilla xanthometata. The sequence continues at coordinate 4,946,239 of JAPUBQ010000003.1, forward strand.
GATCTTTTTAAAGTGGTTAATTGAACATGTTTTGGTGCGTGCAATCTATATCTGAAGGCTAGTTACTACGAGTAGTGTCAGATAAGACAGCTAAAATGTACCAACCTAAATTTACGCCTTCAATTTTATTGACCTACTTTTCTTTTTTTTCTTATTTTTCTGGAACCACTTGGTTGAGATAAATAAATTCCAGATTCCAGAATTGAACCATCTTTACGATCTCTCTTAGTTCGCTTTCGTTGGTGCAGTCTGTGAACAACATAAGAGTGACAAATACGGCGCCTGCCAGTAACAGAATTCGTCCCTGAATATATTTTTGCGCGTTGTAATACTGGCAAATATTGGTGACAATTATTTTATTTATTATAACTTTTAATTAATAATAATAAAACATACATACATAACATAATTAATATTATTAACTTATATTATAACAATAAAACATATTTGTCAAAAACCTCTACCAAGGTATCCGAAGGCAATAGAACGTTTTTCAGTCCTGCGTGTATGTAACCGAAACAATTCCAACGTCATCGCTCCGCCCACCGCCCAAGTCCCGTTTTATTAAGATACTGGCGGCGGCTGCCACAGCTCTACAAAAAATCTATTTTTTTTTTGTTGCCCTGGTTATCATCGCAAATTGTTACGTTTTTAAGAGCCCAGATTACGAATATATTCGTAAAAGTACTAAATATGCTCATTTCTACAAATTGAATTTTTAACGATTTATCGTCAAAATTAAATTTTTCAGTCATTTGTTGAAAAAATCCGAGCAAATCTTACAAAATTATTGATATTTTCACGAATTGTGTGTATAAACGGACCCAAAATCATCATCATATCAAAGGCAACAAAACCACTGTAGACCAGTGTAATGATACTATCTATCTAACTGAAAATATTGGTAAAAGACACAATAATCACTTTGATGAGCGATGCGAAAGTAATCTAAAATCTTATTTAATCCGACAGTAGACGTATAGACAAATTATAATTATAATTGCTTTAAAATTCAATATTAAATTAAAAAAAAAAACTGCTGACCGAAACTTGCGTTGATCACCATAGTAAAGTAATTGTTGTATCTATTGCCCTGATAGCAGTGGCCGTTGATAATAATAAGTATCATTGAAGTGCCGACAATTGCCAGTGTCTTAAAAACCTGACTTACGGAGTAAGAATCCGAAGGCCGATCAATACCGAAGTGGAATGGGAAGCTTCTGGGGTGCCATGTTCCAGGACTAATTTTCTCGTAGAGGTTCGCTCAAAATATTAACTTTTATCATATATTATAAACGAAGGAGGTTCCCAATTCGACCGTCTATTGTTTGTTGTTTTATTTGTATGTTTGCCTTACTTTATACATTATCTTATATATAAAATTTCCGTGTCACAGTGTTTGTTACCGTACTCCTCCGAAACGGCTTGACCGATTTTTTCCAAATTTTATATGCGTATTCAGTAGGTCTGAGAATCGGCTACTGTATATTTAGATTTTTTATTTATTTTTTAAGGCAAAACAACGTTTGCCGGGTCAGCTAGTTTTTAGATATATTTTAGATGTAGATACATGAAGATTAGAATTTTAATATGTCTTATTCTTAGATTAAATAGAATTATGACTACTGGTTAAAAACCACTTATTTATCCTTCTCAAGAGTATGACGACAAATAAATTAAAAATAAATTAATAAAATAAAATATTAAAAAGGGATTATCCTCCGCTTCATAAACAAGGTTTTATTTTTTAACAACGAGTTGAGTCGCTTCATTGTGAGTTGCTTCAACGCGTGATTGTGAGTGACCACATTTTAAAAATCTCAAAAAAAGCCTAGGTTTTAAACGTAAACATGAATTTAGTACGCAGACGCAAAAATATTGTACATGTACGAGAATTCTCATGCAACTGCTCTGCTCTGGCAGCATTCCGGTGGCAGTAATGCGTAATATGTACCTCTTTCCCCGCGCTTCACCCCGCAGGTCCCAGAGCTAGCTGCTAGACTTGTTCTTTACGTCGCCAACCGCTTTCGGGGTAGCACGTCTCGCATAATTCTAAAAAAGTACTTTGAAAATTAATTATGCCTAACATACAGTGACAGTGCGCGCCGGTGCATATTAACGGTGAGTCTTAGATATAAGTTTAGATGTAAGTTTTTATAAAGTTGCGCCCAGAAATTCCGAGATTTAAACGTGGTCCAGCAAGCGTCAAAATGGCGGCCTCGTTCATTTGTGATACAAGTAAGTAAGTGTTTTCATCAAATATATTCGATCATCAGCAGGATTCCTTCGGTAGCCGCGTGAAGAATTTCTTGTGTTTGTTAAAATTGTGAATGTTAAAATTGTTAATAATCTGGAATTTTCCATTGACCTCTTTGACTTTGTCCCACCACGCATGTGCGGAGTGCTGGAAGCTTTGATCAGACGCCATTGTATTGCGTCCTATTACAATTTGCGGGGTTGCAAACTATTTTGATGGTAAGTCTTAGAAATTAAGGACCCTTTTAGATCACATGCAGTCTTGAAGCAGAAAAGCTAAAGAGTTGCTGATATACCTATCTACGGTAGGTGGGTGCCGGCTGGTCTTGGCGATAATTTGCAGTTTCAAGTGGAAGGTAAGACGACATTTTGTTTTAAAGGTTTAAAAATAGCTGCCGATTTATTCCTGAACGTCGAGATTGCTTGCATCCGGCACGGATACACTTTATAAATTATTTATGTGACCTCGTTTCATATTGATTCCTTAACTCCATCAGCCATCTTTGTTTGTCGCGGCCTGTTATCACCTTGGGACTTTTGTTGAGCCCGGTAATATTTACTCGTTTAAAGAACAATGTACTTGCAGTTCTGCGAACAGTAGACCGCGCGAACTACATTTTTCAGAACATCGTCTTTAATTACCGAAATTTAATGATCTTATATCCTAACAATTCAAGTTTTACTTAAATTCACAATATCCTTTTCAAATGTGGTAAATTCTATACCAATAATAATTAAAATCCAGCTGTAAGCGCTGCAACAAAATTCCCGTCTTTTTGGGAACTATACCCGGAATAAAAAACCGCCGACTACCAAATAATTATAATAAGTAATAGTACTAAAAAATCAAGTTTTGTCGATATTAGTCCAAAGTTACGCCAGAACCAAAATCCAAATATATATCCAAACAGACAAAGGGCCTGCAGCGCGGCAGAACACACACAAGATTTTACTAAATAAAATTCGTATAAAATCTACAATTAACAATTTTGAAATTATAAGCTCTTACGATTCTAGATAATATCGTTGCCTAAAAAAAAGTTATATTGTTTTAATTTCTTTATAACATTCAGAGGCACAGTTTTTGTTTAAATCGCATTATTGTAGGATATTAACATCTCTTTAATTTTTTCTTTCGGGTTGATCTATTAATATATACTACAATTAATATACATGTCATGATAATTTATTAATATATACTATAACACTGGTCTACAGTGGTTTTGTTGCCTTTGATATGATGATGATTTTGGGTCTATTTATACACGCAATTCGTGAAAATATCAATGATTTTGTAAGATCTGCTCGTGTTTTTTTCAACAAATGACTGAAAATTAAAATTTTGACAATAAATAGTTCAAAATTCAATTTGTAGAAACGAGCAAATTTAGTACTTTTACGTATATATTCGTAATCTGGGCACTTAAAAACGTAAGAATTTGCGATAATATCCAGGGCAACAAATAAAAAATAGATTTTTTGTAGAGCTGTGTAATTAATATACATGTCACAATATACAAATGAATTGTCAAAATTAAATTAAATTTATTATAAATGACTTAATTCTAACTAAATAACCCGCCCCTCATAGTTCCCGATGCAAAGGTGCCCATCAGACTAACAGCGTTCCCGCGCTGAATTTATTAATTATTTCATCATATATCAAAATGTTACATTCATTTTATACAAATAATATTGCTCTACAATCTTGTTATTTCTGTGTCATTTCGACCTCTGAGAGCGGTTATCGACTGACCTCTGAATGCGGTTATCGACTGCAAAAGCTTGCCATATCTTTACTTGCAAACAACATAATATGTTGCTATCTCAATGCATTTAATGATATGTTGCTCTCTGCGTGCCCTCTAGACAGATAATAATTGTATACCTATCCAATTATATTTACTTATTTACTAAGTAAACTTTCGTATCAGTCGTTCATATCGACAAACAGACGATAAGAGAAACGAATAAGAAATAATGTGATATTTACTTCAAAACAAAGCAATTAAGTTAAGAAAATTATTGCTACCTATATATACACTTATTTACAATTTATAGTCCGTTTATTTTTGTAGTCGGTGGCCAGGAATGGTCGGGCTAAAGTTATTATTTTCACTTATAAGGTGGAGGCTGTATGATGTTGTAAGATTTCTTTCGCATTTTATTTAGTGAATTTCATCAGCTGCTGTACAAGTCTTTATTTTATCTCAATTTACTTTTTCGTATGAGCTAAGTGATCAAGCTCTGGTTTCTAGTGTTTTCGAGTTGGCTTAACGTCTGCTATTACTGTTAGTCGGGACCTACAATTTAACGTGTCATCCAATCTACGTTATTAGCCTCGAAGAAAATGTCACTTGATGACAGATGTTACTTTTGCGTGGTTACCCATCTATAGCCTGTCAGTACCTAGCCTGATCTCCTTAGTTAGCCGAGCTACAAATAATGAAACGTCATGTTATTTTATGTAGGGTTCTAAGCTAATTCAATGTATTGATCAAAACAGCCCGATTCTTAACATTTTTAGTATAAAACAAAGTAAAATTTCTTCGAAAAGTAACTTTGAATCCGCGAATCCGCGAAAAAGATCGAATTGCTAGCATACAGTAAAACACCGTATTCGTAGCCGCTGTATTCCCATGCCGGTTGGCAGCTTGTATCTTGATGTCTAACTCTTGCATTTATTCATATCAAATCGAGATTCCGAAATAAATGCAATGTAGTTGCTACGATGCAATTTATCAGTCTACATTAAAATGCGCATAACACATTTTCCTGCTATTTGAATAGGGGCCGCACGGGGCGTTTTTCTCAGCCCAGTGCTAAGCTGGCTGCGTGCATATTTGAGAAACCTAGGTGTTTTGATTTGATGACGTGGATTTAGCAGAATGTATTCTCGTTAATAACCTGGGGCCTCCGGGTGGTTGCTAGGATTCCTAGAGAGTATCGATTAGGTCGTTCGTGCGGCGGAGGGCACCATTTTTATATACATTTTCAGGAGATGTTTACGCAAGTCACTGTCTCGTATTCTATGGCACAAGACTCCACCCTGGCACGTACTCCGGACTGTTCCTAGGCAAAAACAACAGTACCTAGACATTATTGATTTGATGGGCTGCGCTGGTCCCACAACTTGACTGTTTCGCGCAGGTAGTTGTCTCGTATTCTATGGCGAAGGTCTCCGTTAGGCACGACGGCGCATGTTCCGGACTGTTCCTAGGCAGTACAATAAGGCTAGGATGCCTGGATATTATTGATTTGATAGGTTCTGTACTGCGCATGACGCATTTCATGTGAAGCTTCTGGAAGGTCGCTTCTTTGTCTGAGGCCCCGCCCGTTATGTAGCCTTTATGGAACTAGGGTATGTATTGATGAAGTCTAGGCTGCGCAGTGTAACCCTTATCTACAGATTTCATGAGCGTGTTAGCCAGGCCAACAGGACCTGCGCTTTTGAGTAGAAACGGGACAGCTGCAGGTAGCTACAGGTAGCTGTCTCGTTTGTACTCTACAGCGCAGGTCTTGCTCGGCCCGGCTTGCTCCGGGCCGTTGCTATGCAACGGCGAGCTCGAGTCTATTTATAGAAAAATTATTGATTTGGTCCCGAGCTCTTTCGCGCAGGCCCCGTTCAAGCAAGTTCTGGAATTTTCCTCTAAAGTCTAGGATGTATTTTTAGACTGTTAGATTGATCGGTCGCAAGTTGCGCAGTTGCGCACTGCGCATAGCTCAGGGGTTTGTTATGCGCGAAAAAAATTTTCGAGTCAAGTAAATTGAGAGCAGTTCGCGCAGTTTCGACCTCGGTCCAGAGCTCCAGCTCTCCTATTGGCTGGAACTGCGCATGTACGCGGCGTCAATAACTTGTTTGATCTGTTGCTTCCACGTCAGACTTTATCTAGCGCCCGGGGGAGTAGGACATATTGGTTACTTAGTGCTTGCTTCTGCAATACTTAAATTTAATAATGCCTAGAGCTAAGGGCTTACTTTCATGGCGATGTAAGTGTTTCATTTAATTACTGATTATTATCATGGGTTCATTCGCAATTTTAAATTCTACTTAGTTCTGTGATTCTTCGTGCAGCAACAGGTACGTATGTAAATATTTTAGACTATTCGGGCTTTTCGTTTTCAACTTAGATGTTGGTTCCTGAATCCTCAGCTACGTCGTAATCGTTCTTTCGTTCCGGTTTTTGTAGTACTCCACTGCTTAGCTTTTTTCAAGGAATTCCTTAATAAGCTAGTTTTATCTCATTTACCTTTCGTCTTCAATCTATCTACATATTTTTGGGCACATTTAGTTTGTAGGTGTTATGCCTACTTAGCTTCACGGCGTCACATCATGATACTTCAATTTAAATAACTTACGCCGTACTTTGAGATGCGTAGTTACCAGATTCACATAAAATATACTATCGTGTTGGCAGTTATGGATAGGTAGATAGAATGTATTCTACTAATCAAGATGTTTGATTTGATACCCATATTGAGGCAGTCGTGAAAAAATATGTCATCCGCCATTTTGTGATGGTGACACACCTTGCTAAATAAACTTAAGGAAAATCTTTTCACCCTTTTGGGAGCTACTATACCATCGACGCACACACATACACGTCATACTTAGTTTAGCATCCTGGAGATATTTGTGTCGGAGCTTAAGACTTCGAGACAGACAACGTTAGTAACTACGCATTAATAGGTTTTGACGTAAGGTATTTATGACGTAAGGTTGTTTGTCAACATTTTTAGGTTATTTAGCTGAATAGGTTTCTAAGATTTGTTTAGCCAGTTATTTTATATTACCCATACATGATCGTTAATGTCCTGATGACAGAATCATTATCATCATCGTCACCTCAAACTATTAAGTTCATATTTTGTAGAAATATTTTGCCTGCTAGCGCCATCTGTCGATTTAATCTGCAGGAAGCTGAGCTACACTGGCGCCATCTATTGAGTCGTTGGTCTACTTGCTTACGGCAACTCTTATTACGCAGGCGCCACCTATCAAAGGATATATGAAGCGTAGGGCATAAATGTGTACTTGCGCCATCTGTCGATAATAGGTACCTAGTTTTCAGATCCAAATGTGGTTAAAACTAGTTCTTTGTTGTAACGCGCATGCGTGCTTGTTTGCTTCGTTTTCACCACCTATCATTATAGTGCTGTCTAGGGAAAATTGTAGGTACTACAGTCACCAACCAAAGTTTTATAAAATAGTTATATATTTTTATATATCTTGACTACATAAAATGGCGGACTAGTATTGTGTAGTGAACATAAGTAGGTATGTTGTTTGTTGAATTAATTTTGAGTATGGAATAATTTGGCAACATAACATCCAACAGTATTATTATTATTTTTTATATATTATAAATAGGCTTACGTTTGACTGCAGCTCTGTGGTCTAAGATGTGTCACGCTTGCTTAGAAGGAAATTAAAACTTGTTGATAATTTTTCACGCTTACAACACCGAGTCTCCATTCATCAGAAATCATAAGAGTTTTTCTTCTAACTGCTAACTGGCCAAGCTCTAGTGTAAGGGTTTTCAAGCTGCCCGCAGGCCCAGACTCGGCTTAACTACAACCTAAGACCGCCGGGACCTACAACTAAACGTGTCCTTCGACCGACGGTAGCACCCAGATGATAATTTAACTTTTTAAAAGACAGTCTTATGCATGGTCTCCCACCCGAAGACTGTCCACGTCGACAGTTGCTCAACTTCAATGATTTCGTAACTTAACTTAACTTATACACATAATTCAATATTCTGTGAATGTATAGAAGGTCTGCCAAATATCGTTATAAAAATCGAGTAAAAAAACTACCTAAAAATTACTTTTGTTGGTTTTCCATACAAATCCCCCCTCAAATATTTATTTTATTTAAATTTTAAAATTGTATTTGTTAGCTAATAAACATTTAAGGCTTTCCGAGCCCCATACTAAATGCTTCTCAGACTGGCAACCATTTCCTCTAAGATTTTTAAATAGTAATCACTTAACATAAACTTAAAATGGTCTAATTGGGGCGCGAAATAGGTAATATTATACATTTTTTATCGCAAAACAGATATATCAGCGTGATTTTTTCCAGCAAAATACACATGTATGAGTGCAGTGCAACAACTTAGCTGTTCAGTTGACAGTGTCGCTAGTGGAGATTTGTTGCCACCTAAGAGTGCTGTCGAACTTGTAATTCCAATTTTGGCCACCTGAACAGCTAAGTTGGTGACATGTATACGTATACATTGTTAGTTTCCGTTTCCATTAGTGTCATTCTCTCTGCCAAACATGAACCCAAGCTTACCATCCGTAGTAATAAATCAACAAAATTCCGATAGATGGCAGGATCAAAAACAGTATTTTTAAAGAGTTTGATGAAATTTATTTATTATTTTTAAATAAATTATTGCTATTTTTATATTAAGTATCGTAATAGAATTAAAAATTTAAAATATGTATAATTTTGTTTGATTATTTGAATGAAATTTAGTTATGTCAATGTCAGTTTGTCATATTTGACATACTTAAAAAAACGTATTTATATTGCAGCAATAATTTTTAGGGTTAGGTACCCTAAGGATGAAATTAATATACTACTGCGATCTTTTCTGTACTTAAAAGATAAAAACGAATGCCTTTTACAAAATATTCGTTGTCTGTCTTTCTGTCACCAGGCTGTTTCTTATACACTTTGATAGCTGAAAATTTCACAAATTATTTGTTTCCGTTGCCGCTATAACCCAAGAGTATACAAGTACTAGATACGCTATAACAACAAATACTAAAAACAGAAAATATACAAATATAAAGGGTGGATGACACGTTTTTAAAGTGTACCTTAAAAGACGTGTTATATTTTGTATTTTTGCTCAATATCAAAAACGATAACAGGACACTAAAGAATTCTACAGAATATTAAGCTACGTATTACCTCTTTTTACTCTATCTTTACAATGACACTTGGTAGATTCTTTCATGATTTCTCTCTTTCTTTCTTTCAAAATAAAATGAATGTTTGATATGGGGTTCCCATACAAAAAACATGTTTTTTCGCCATATTTTAATTATGGTACGGAACCCTTCACGCGCGAGCCCGGTTCGTACTTGGCCAATTAAATCAAATTTTTATACCTACGTCTTTTGTTTACCTATCAATATCTTTAACAATCTCATAATTACAAAAGGCTTGTTTGTTTGTTTGTTTGGATGTTTTTATGTTTTTTTGACGCGAATAGGCTCCGAAACTATTGGACTAAAATTAAAAATTCTTACACCGTTGGGAAGTTACATTATCCCCAAATGACATAGGCATTATATTTTGTTGCAAAGGGTAAGAAATTCTTATTAAGACTCCAGTAATGTAACACAAGGTATAAAAAAGAGTAAAAAATTTGTTTCATCGCATGCGCTAAGAAAAGTTAGTTGTGGCGGGTGTCGTTTAGTATGTCTTGAGAGCAGCGGAACCCATATATACAAAAAAAAACTTTAATCTATGTCAAAATTATAATGCGATAAAGTTTAAATGTTTGTTCGTAACGAATAAAATATTACACTTCTGAACGACTTTCAAACATATCTCCTAGAATTGTTTTTTTTTTATACCCGTGCTAAGCCGGGACGGGCCACTAGTGTATAATTATATCAACGATACATGTAAACTGCCAGGTGTATATTTATAATAACTAAGATTTCGACAGGCCTCTTACCTTAGAATAATAATAATAGTTTTTTTTTATTTCAAATGAAGCTAAAATAATATCCATAGTCTATTATATATAAATTCCCTGATAATATGTAATTATTTACTTTTCTAATCATTAGACTTGAAGCTGTTATTCCGGATGAACCGATTTTGATGTTCTTAGCTATGTTTGATGATATTCGGATGTCCGCCAAAATAGCGGATATGATATTATTCGCAACTTTCCCAAATGAAATGGCTTACATTTTGGAATCATGCGAAAAATACAACTGTTTCATGCAATATGTTAGATGATTCGTGAGAAAAGTTTTTTCTTGTTACTCGTATCATGTACCCAATAGATTTATTTTTTAATTTCATTTGAGGTTTTAAGGTATGCACTATGAATATTAACATACACGAAAACGAAACCTATTGAAAATATTGACTTTCCCATAATATTCCTTTAAAAAAAAAGAGTTTCGAACAAAATAAAATAGCAAAATTAATAATTCATGAGATTTGAACCATAGTCAATTTAAATCATAAAAATATTTGCTGTTCCAAAAATGCTTCCTCTACGAACGAGCCATATAATCGACGATTGAGCGTTCGAAATTGGCATGCATATTCAAATATGCTGAAGTTCAAGTGACAAAAAAAATTGTCAATGCTAGTGTGAGTGTAGCCGCATCGTCACAGAATAGATGATAGTAGATATGGGTTTATTTGACTTTTGCTACCGACGCCTTAGTAGATGGTGTTTTGTGATGAGCCCTAAAAATAATACATCAACAATAGATTTCGCGTAACGATTCAGAAGTTCTGAAAGGGATAATTTGAGCCGCTAGGATAAAGAAAACATACTTATGAAAATTTAACGCCATCTAGCGGCATCTGAGCACTTGTGGCATGCTAACGAACAGCCTTAATGTTTTTTTTTGTGAAAATTAAGTGTCTAGCAGCTCCCGTTATTGATATTTAGCAAAAAAGGCCTTAATATTTTTTATTTCTATTATGTATTTGTTGTTATAGCGGCACATCTTATATATAAAATTTCCGTGTCACAGTGTTTGTTACCGTACTCCTCCGAAACGGCTTGACCAATTTTTTCCAAATTTTATATGCGTATTCAGTAGGTCTGAGAATCGGCTACTGTATATTTAGTTTTTTTTTATTAAGGCAAAACCACGTTTGCCGGGTCAGCTAGTATACATATAAATACATACATATCTTATGAAAGTTTCCGCTTTCTAGCTATTACGGTTTCTGAGATACAGCCTGGACAGAAAGACAGACAGACAGCGGAGGCTTAGTAATAGGGTCCCGTTTTAACCTTTTAGGTACGAAAAGAAATCAATTCATCCATTCGGGAGCTACGGTGTCTACAAAGACACACACACACACAACTTATAACACACCGTTGTTATAGCGTTCTGGGCTTTAATTATATTATTTATTCATCGAAATCAGTACAACTATCTGAGTGTGAAGGAGTAACACACACACACACACGCAACTTATAACATATCGTTGTTATAGCGTTCGGGGCTTTAATTATATTATTTTTTTATCGAAATCAGTACAACTATCTGAGTGTGAAGGAGTAACACACACACACACACTTCACATTTTCGCTTTTATATAACTTTGGCATTACTAAATATACAATTGCTTACATATTAAGCTGGTTTTTCACATTGTTATTTGTATTTGACAAATACATAATGAACAATACATACATTTGGTATTTGCCCAATTCACCGAACAGGTGAATGAAAATTATTTTTAGGAACTTCGTTCCAATATTTAGATAAGTTTAAACTTAATCCCACTTTGAGAAATGAGGCGTATTCATTGCGTTGTCATGGTAAATGTGGGAACATCAAACCCAACTGAAAATTGAGCCGGTAAACAACTCGTGTGTTTGACCGCCAACATTTTCAGACAAAAATATACTAGTATTGTTTGTATAGACAATTACATACATGATTTACGTGATTACAGGATGTTTGTATTTTGTTCCAGGCGCAATGGACGCAAAGCCGTCCATATCGGAGATGGTGGCTATGGCTGTGAACTCCGGCATCAAGCCCCGCCCCCGGAAGCGGCGCCGCGACAAGGCTGCCAGGGAGGCAGAAATGAGAGCCCTTCAAAATCTGATCTCCCGCGATCCGGCAGATGACTCAGATTTCGATGATTATTGTATGATGGACGAACTGTGGAACAAAAGATACAAACACGAAGATGAGGAATACGACCAGAAAATTTTTAACGTCTTTCGTCAGGATAAGATTGAAACACAAGAACGTAAGGTTAATATCACCACAGCACACTGCGTCCGAGATTGCCCAGAAAAAGCAAGAGAAATAGCTATTTGGACTAGGTTAGCCAAGCCTGTACTCTCTAAGGCTCCGAAAAAACTCAAAAAATTGAATCAGGAGAAAGCTAAGAGGGACGCCGAGCTGGATAGGATCTTAGCCGAGGCTGTCAAAGAAATGAGTAAACCTGATGGCGAGAAAAAAATAGGCGAAAAAAGAGCTGCCACTAGCCAGCCTAAAAGCGTTAAGAAGAAACGCACCAGCCGCAAGTAGAATAGAATAATTAATACTATAAAACAAATCAATGTTAAATGTTACGAAAATGATTTCCTTAAATTAGTATATTTAAAATGAATGTTCTAATCTATAAATTTATCAAGACTACCGAAATCAAGAATGCCGAAAATAATCAAATCAAAAAATATTTTGACCAACTGACCGGGTCCTATAAAGTTAAACAGAGGTTGGTATTATTTACCTAACTTATGAGCAATGGAGAAGAATTGCTTATGCTACCTACTCACATGTTTAATATATTGATACATCACTTGCGATTTCGATATCAACATTAGTCAGTAAGCAGATCAGCGAAATGGACAAGCCGGTTTATTATATATTACTACTTATATTGGCGTATAGATAAGGAGGGAATCAGCGCAAAATGACTAGAGAAACAACTACAACTTCCATGGCCTGCCTTGGAATAGTTGGGCTGAGCTCAACATACGCAATCGCGGTACATATTAAATTTTATTCCATATTGATGTGGTTGTATATGGGCAAAAGGTTATTTTGTAAAATTCCTTGCTTTATTTGCTCATTTGTGACCTGCACTGTTAAGACTAGAGTAATCATTGGGCTAACAGATATTATCAAAATTAATCAATAGAGCGAACATTATTTAAAGATGTTTATTTCTTTGAATAAGTCAAATCTTGTAAATAAAATATTATTGGGGTAATTATTTAAAACAGTGTAGTTTACAAATGTGTCAGGAGTAGCATGCAACTTTTATGTCACGCAAAACTATAATGATAACTATTTTATTTAAATTTTTATAACGAGTAAGTTATGTTTTAATTACTGCAGTAAAAACTTAAATCAATGGAAATAATAGTTAACATGCTATGATTTTTCGTGACAAAAGTATAAGACTCTGGTGTGCGAAGCTTCCCTAACATTATATCGATAACTCAGCGGCGCTGTAACTTGAATTCTTGTGCTTGTGCGATTGGTTGCTTGATGCGTGGGTCAGTCACCGCGTTACAATACCGGTGAGTTATCGTTACAAAAGTATTTACAAGTTCCACACTCGACATTCTGCACGACTAATATGTTGGAGAACGTAGTGTTCACATTTCTCGGACAGGTCAGGCACTGATGATATCAGGGCTTCCTTGATCATATTCACACAATATAAAATACATATAAGTTATCGATCCGATAAAGTGCCGAAAAGTTTGAACAGCCTCTAAGCCTTTAAGCGATGTAAAATTCTCGGATACTAACTCTGCTGAACTTTTAATTGTTTTTTATTACTCACTTTTAGAAAATTGAATTACAACATCATCATTTCTTGTTTGCAGAAATCTGGAAAAAAATGGATGTTGCTGATAAAAGGTTATTTAAGAAAAAACTATAACTATATCTAGATGTTATCTTACTAATTACGTGTCTAAATCCATCACAGGAGATTCGAATAAAAAAAAAAAGGTAAGTTGAAGTCTTCTATAAAATAAAGGTTGCTGGCTACTAAAGTGAACCTTCTTAAATTGCTTTTGTAAATCCTTTCAAATAACTTCTGTTTAACCCTTAAGGTAGTTTCGTTGAGTATACTATACATACATTTCAAAAAATTCTGACGTCTAAATATGAATGCATGGAACCTTATAATAAGTCAAAACAAGTTTCGGTATGCATCTTCTTGCTTAGAAAAATATCAAGATATCAGTGCTTTTAACAGTTTTGTGTCAATTATCAAATATGCCGAACGAATGCTTGTAGCTGCTCGAAGTGCAAGGAAAAATACTGTTTTTCTATATTTTTTTCTTCTAATTATGTTTGTAAGACTCATAAAATAAGAAAAATAATATATTGTGACTACTTATAAATAATAAAAATTCTTCTAGTTGTATTATTTTGCGTGAATACATATGTTTTATGCGATAGTAAAGTATACTATACATCGCCACACAATAACCAAACTAACACTTCTTTGTTATGTATAGCATAATATACATTGCCCTTTATGCATTAGCTTGATTTTGGCGCAATTTTTTTTTGATAAGCTTACTACCTACTAGTAATTATAGTTTCTTTTTCGACAATACCACTGCCGACACCGGAGGCTGGTACTGCATCTTTTCAGTCCTATCATTGACAGAATAAGAGCCCAAAGTTGAAGAAGATACTGCATTCAGAATTGCAAAAGACAAAAAACCGGTAGCAGAAGGCAGTGCTCTCGCAAAAAACTAAAAAAAATAGAGTTTTAAGAACTTACTAAGGCCTGGGGCCAACCAAAACAACATTGTAAAACCCTACATCACGCATGAAGAAGATACTCTAGGAGTTAAAGCTAAGATTTTACTAGCGTTATAAATAGCAAGACAAGATGGTTGGGAAGGTAGTATTGTCATGGGTGGGAAGAGAATAAGCAATTTGAGATACGCAGATGACACTACTCTGTTTGCATCATCAGAGCAAGAACTGGCTCAGCTCTTTTCTAGAGTAGAGAAAGAAAGTTAATTAGTTGGCCTCACCATTAACAAGGCGAAGACCAAGGTGTTGGTGGTAGACAGACAAGGCATGCAAGTTCGCTCTAATGAACTCAGAGACCTAGAATTCGTTGAGCAGTTATACATATTCGGTGAGCAGCATACCTTGGCTCTCTTCTCAGTAACGAGGGTAGCAATGAAAAGGAAATTTCTAGAAGAATTCAAATGGCTAAGACAGCGATGACTAAACTCACTAGGATTTGGAAAGACCGCAATGTATCCCGTAAAACTAAAGTGAGGCTGGTGCGTACGTTGGTTTTCTCCATTTTCTTTTACGGTATCGAATCATAGACGATAAGAAAGGAGGAAAGAGCCAAGATTGACGCTTTTGAGATGTGGTGTTGGAGGCGAATGTTGCGAATTCCATGGACTGCGTTCCGCACCAATGTGTCTATTTTTGATGAACTCCGAATAACCACGAGGTTTTCCACTCTCTGCTACCAGCAAATTCTCAAATATTTTGGACATGTCGCTCGTAGAAACCCTGATTGCCTCGAGAAGCTCGTGGTAGTTGGCCAAGTTGACGGCAAAAGAGAGCGAGGTCGCTTTCCTACCCGCTGGTTAGACCTCGTACAAACGTTCACTGGCCTACCTATTGCCGAAGCTTTTAAGACCGCCGAGGACAGGAAAAAGTGGAAGACCATTGTTAACCGAGTGATCGACACTCCGTATTAGACACGACCTCAGTATCTCTTCTTAGTCGTAACTTCAGTAATGAAGTTACGACTAAGAAGAGAAGATAAATAGCAATCAAGACACTAGCACCAGTTGTCTATTTGACAAATATTTTAGCTTGCTAGAGTTAGTCAATTATTGTGGGAGAGCTACAGAATCTTTAGCATAATTGGTCGGTAACATAAAAGGGGATTCATTTTGCTATACTATCCCGCCCAAACTACCAAGCGCTATAGCAATGGATGAATACGGTATTTGGAAGTTTCATGTCCCCAGATTGTGAAGGTTTGCAATAGCCTTAGGGGCATATTGTGTGTGGCCTTGGCTTTCATGATGCTTGTCAAAATACAGACATGCATTCCCAATATAGCTAGCAGCCGCTGGACTTCGGTATCAATAATGCTTGGCTTTAACGCTGAAAGCATTTTGAAATGAAATGAATCACGAAGTCTCTCTTCTAAAATAATACAACTATGACATTTACACCTAATTACTGAAAAAGAATAGGTCAGTGCCAGTGATGAATAGAGAATATGTTTCAGTATAAAAGAAAAAAAAACAAAACAGCAAGAGCCAATGATGAGTGACTAGGAGAAGTATGGATATGATTGTAAGAAGTAGCGGAAGGAGAGGTAGACCAAAGAAGACGTGGATGAATTGTGTGAAGGAGGATATGAATGAGAAGGGAGTGAATGTGGAGATGACGGCTGACAGAGTGGCGCGGAAGAGAAAAACAGGCTGTGCCGACCCCACCTAGTGGGAAATGGTAAAGGAAAAGAAGAGCAAGAGCCAATGATGACGTCAAAAACGACCAGTTTTACTATTGACCACGGATGACTGGGTAGCCAAGATGCAAATACTATAAAGAGGGACAAGCAAGCATCGTTTGTACTAAATGCGAAGTACATTTGAGCTATTTAGGGGTAGGAATTTCTTCATAGCTTATCTTCATAGGTGACCTAAACTAAACGAATAAAATTACCTAAAAGTGATATTGTTTAGTATTCTATACATTGTCATCCGTCTGTTGTTCTGTGTAGATGTGGCAATGTTTAGTATAATATACATTGTTTTTTTTCTAAACTACTAAAGTAGGATTTTTTTAAATAATTTTCCGTGTATCTTTAGTGTCTAAATAAATAAGATTTCATAAAATTTTTGGTTTATTTTGCTAAAACATGTTCCGCTACCTTAAGGGTTAAATAAATTGTTATGAAAGTTAAAATGTGCTATGTTTTGAAACAGCCATTGTGTTGGACTAAGTTTGTTGTTTATCTTGGTCGACTTACAATAACCCTGTGTAAATTACGACAAAGCAGTGATACTATTTTTATTTTTTTTTCAGATTCGATTTCTGTCGTTCATGGGAGCCGGAGTCAAGATACGAACAACACGCGCGACATCTATGTAGCAGGTAAAAGTAGGCTTTACTATTTTACTCCCCAATTCTACACATCAGTGTTACGAATTTGTTATGATTGTGATTAAAGAATTCTTGAAACTTGATTTTCATAATTATGTACTGCTGAAACAAAAAGTTTTAATTCTCATAGTTTTCAGAGTATTTCATTATAATAGTTGCTATATTTTAATATATATACAATTTGATACATTCCATATTTTTTGGTCCTTCAATTAATTCGGCCGAAAGGACGCACAGGGTAAAGGGTGAAGCCGCCACACTATTGCTTAGAACCATTTATATTACAGATAATTTATGCAAAAAACTATTAAAGATTAATTAAATAATTGTGTAAATTTATGGAGACCCAAATAGTTTATTTACGAAATAAAGTGTACGCTACGGACGTAAATAGTATTGTTATCTTTTTAAAATATCATCATGTAACGTTTGTTTGGGAAGACAAAGTGTAAAAGACCTATTCACATTTAAAGATCTTTAAATAAACAAGGAAATCATTTGCATTGTGTCCTTTTAAACACGTATTCTTATAATGTCATGAAACAAGGCTAATAAGGTTATACAAAACACAATCGAAAAAGAACTTATGTATTCACTAGACCTACATTATTGGATGCGTTTCAGATTGTAAATTACTGCTATGCCTAAATGACTAGCTTAGGACTTATCCTAATAACGAAAAATGATAAATCTTGTGCGGTTTTTGAAACGTAGTACTATATAATGTAGGCAGTACGTATGCAGATATTTTTACCTAAGCCTTGTACTAATAACAAAAGTAAGATACAATTAATCAGCAGAGAGGTTTTATGTACTTGAACTGTTATAATATTCGAATAATCGGCAATTTGGTAATGCACACTTTATATACCTACAGTAAGATCTTTTCCGTGTTGGGTCGAATTGAACTCTAGACATTTAAAAACTCGTATACCGATCTAATTTACGCATTCACAAATGTCAAACACGTATTGAGTGTGCGTACCTACATAAAAGCCACAGTCTCTTTGCTGTGTAATTGTACTTTACAAGGACACAAAAAGCTTCTTTAAAAGCAAAGTGTGGCTAAACCCTTTAGTGTTGAATCAGAATGTGATAAGGAGGTAGGAAGAAAAGACTGCGGCTCTTTTTGATAAACGTTTTGGAAAAGACACTATTCTTGCTACATTCTATTTGTGTAGATTGTAAATTTCAATTTATTGGTGTATTGGTATCATACCACTTTATAGTATTGGCATAAAGCCTTTTACTTATCAATGTCTATTATAATCATTACCATAATTCTAATATGTGGGCAAGCTAATTTATATAGTACACTAATTAACCCATACATACTATTACTTAACTTATACATACTCGTAATACATATATGCGAAGAGATGCTGCAAGGTCAGTAAATTATCTGTTCAATTTATTCCAAATAATCCAACACTTTATTATTTATAAAGTATTAATAGAAATTTATTACTCTTTTTAGTTTTGTAGCCATAAATCTCTGTATTACTTAACTTCAAAATTATTGGGAATAAAACGTGCGTAGGGTTTTGGCTCATCAAAGAGTTGGTAGCTCGCATTTTTGCGGGGAATTTCCAGGTAAAGAACAAAACATCAGAACCAATTCGCAAAAAGATCAGTTATTGTATCGGAATGTTAAAATTTGAGTGCGTTTAAACTTTATTATAAGGTATAGGTTCTGCGAAATTAGAAAATTCCCACATATTAACTAAAAACAACCAGCGTTCTTTGTTTTAAGTACTTATTACCCTTTGAAGTTCTTCATTATTTTACACTTCTTTTTCAACAAAAAAGTTTTTCGATAATTTCCAAAACTTTTGATTCAAGTTTCGAAATTAATATGGCAATATTTCTTGTGACTTCCAAAATACAATATAATAAATAATCATCAATATTATTGAGTAATGACTGAAATCACATAAGAAAGAAACTTTCGATCGATTTAGTAACCGTTTATTTTTTTAATACTGTTATTAAATAAGAGCCACAAATTGAGCCTAAATTAACCTTGATACTACTCATATAAGCGTCTTGAAAACTTTCAGCACCATAGTGTTACAAAGTGTAAAAGGGGGTAGAAATCAAATCAAGTGTATTTTTATTTAACTATTAGCTGAATGCTTATTATTTATACCATAAAATCATATTGTTTACTTTAATTATACTCGAACTTACATATCGCATAACTTTTTCTGTAACAATTCTTATCCCGCTCCTTTCCCGAATATTCTGCAACTGTGATTTTCTTTTGCGATCGAGTCGTGATCTCCTCGCAACTTGCCCATCATAATAAGTTGCAGTAGCTCGGGCTCTGCGTCGGGCTTAGAGCACGCCGTCCAGATGCAAATTTGCATTATTTGACGATCTGGAAAAGTTAACGGGGTTTTCCGGCACGTCGCAAAATTTCCTCAGTGGTGACTGCGGATTGGTAGCTACAGTAGTTACATAGGTATAATTTACATCAGTATACTTCTTCTTTCAACATTTTCAACACCAAAATTGCAGCTATTTACTAAGGTATGCTTTATCCAAAGAAACGCTACCCATAGATATCTTAATCTTAGGAAGAGACGCACGAGTGCAAGTGATGAATGCAAGCAAGTTTGAGGAAGTAAAGAGATTAGTTATCAGGCCCGTCTTGTCATGTTGTTTGATCTCGATGTCTGCGAACGGTTGATTGCTAGTTCGCGACACTTCATTCTTAATATTCACCTTTTTCTATTTAAGTTTTAATGAAGCCCTCATTATATTCACGTCTTTCTTAGCCCAACTCCTTGTAGTTGCTGCGGATTATTCCCGCAAGTTGGAGGCCGGTTTCGGCTTCATCCGTGTTCATTTTATCTGTACGACACAAAATTTCGCAACCATAGACTTGGATAGTTATTTCGTTAAATTCAACATCATGCGTAATATGCAATGTATTATCATAATAAGTCGGTAAATGACGCTGCAAGAAACTTTTCCAATCTTGATGAAATAAATAAGTCACATAGAACCTGTACACTGAAATTCATAAATATTGATCTAAAATGTGGCATATACATCCAAAACCTACGGACAATAAATAAAAATGAGAATGTTGTGTCCGAGGGGGGAGCAAACAAAAAAAAAAGCTCACGTATTGAAGTCTTTTATGTTGGAAAATTTTATAACAACTTTTTTATAGTCCGTGGAGTAAAAAAACAATCAAATATAACTGTACTTAATAAAATTTTTTTTTTTTTCAAATATAAGTCAACTTAGATCAAAGTAACGGCGTCTACGCAAGTATCAATGTACAAACAGATAATTATCCCAGTTTATGAAGACGGCGTTTACCTTAAAATTTAAATTTTCCTGTACACTTTACATAAAAAGCAAACTCATGTCGAAGGCATTTTTTTGACTAAGATAACAGTTCTTAGTCAAAATCAAATCATCAATTTCACTTACTCTATAAGTACCAGGCAGACATGCGGATAAATATGATAGAATCTAGTTATTTAAGCATACATGGTTACCGATAACTAAACCAAAACCTTTTAAGGGCTTGAGTACGTCTCGGCAAGACTTTTTTGTTGTAAGACACGAAAAACCGCGGAAAAAAATCACTTTTCTTACATAATGTCGCGCGTCATCGACCTTTTGTATAGAACTGTTGAATTGGATTCGCGAATTTTCGTAAGTCGTTGGACAAAAGTATTTTGTCTAGACATACAAAACCCACCCTTTAAGTGTTTTTGTTATTTACCAGTAACCGTGTATAGTTAGTTAGTAACCATTAGTATTACCTATCTTATAATTATTCGTAGGGCGTTCTATAACTAGTTGTAAAAGAGGTATATATTTGTAATAAAAAGAAAAAAAAAAAGAAAAAAAACCATGCATGTTCGCTCACAAGCGGATATGCATCATGAAGCAAGTATTATTGGTATCACCGCAGCTGTTTCAACAGAGTCTCTATTTTTATAATAAAACAAAAAAAAACAAAAAAGAAAAACAAAAAACAAAAAAAATAACACAAAAAATACTTAGTTACTTAGTTCACTATATTGTCGCTTAGTTAGTAGTGGTTAGTTGTTAAAATAAGAAACTTATAAACACATAGTTCGTTTGGTCAATGCACCACAGAGCCTTAATAAATATATTTTTGTATAAAAAAAAAACAAAAATCCATCTTGCCTGAATACGGGTATATAGGATTAAAAAAAATATATAAATGTAGATTTTATTTTGAATATAAAATAAAAAAATACATCTTGTTTTAAACAGAGGCTCGACCACGAGCGGTGCGAAGCATACATGAGCTAAGCAAAGAGAAGGAGGCTGCATGATGGCTGGGTTGAGCTAGAAAAAAAAAGTGAGAGAGGCCATGCTCGCGTTCTAGCCTCGGTTTTAACCGAGTATGATTAAAAAAAAGTAGCGCTTCTTATATTTTGCGTTAATATTATATCACCTACTTAACTCTTATTAAACTTTTATCATTGATAAAACTACGTGTATTCTCAAATATAATTTTATAAAAATACGAAGATATTTTGCCATTGTAGTTTATTTAATAAGTAGATAATCTCATTGTAA
Source organism: Mellilla xanthometata (assembly GCA_035578125.1). Lineage (NCBI taxonomy): Eukaryota > Metazoa > Arthropoda > Insecta > Lepidoptera > Geometridae > Mellilla > Mellilla xanthometata. The sequence goes on from JAPUBQ010000003.1 coordinate 4,967,941, forward strand.
TAAAGCACAAATCACTACTTCATTTATTATTACTGGCGGGCATTGCAATAAAAATATAAAAAAAGTAAAAAAAAAACAATAAAAAAAAAACCCAAAAATACTCGTCTGTTCTTATCATTAATTCATTTAAGCTTTGCCTATCTATAAAGTGTTAATTCTTCCTTTGTACTGTCACTAGCGTTTAGAAAAACACAAGTGCCGCTTATTTGAATAAAGGTCATTGTATACATTTTAGGCTTGCCATTGTACTGTAAAGGGTAGCAGAGACTAGTTTGCAGCGAAAATGGCAAACCTAAAAAGAATACAAAAAGGGTAGTAGAGAGAAAAATTAAGAGTACAAATCTCATTAAGATATTATAATAAGGCCATAAGCAGTACTACCATTAATCATATTTTAATATTCTTCGTATCATTCATCTAATAATCGTTCAGTTCAAATATTGATAATCATTCATCTTTCATTGTTCACTAGCAATATAATATGTATAAGCTTAACAGTTGTTTAGCAATAAACATTCGTAGAGTACCTAAGTAAGAAAGTACTCATATTTTGTAGTGGATGTTTGGACATACTTTAGGGATCATTATTATTATTCACGACCTTTGTTTTATTAAATTCTACTGAATATTAAGTAAATTTATCAAAAGTTTAATTTTCTAACCAGCCAAAGTACAGATTTTTCTTTTCGTTTTTAGTCGATCGCGTAGTTGTACGTTTTCGTGTACAGGATGTTCCATATAGTATGTCCCACATTACAAAATCTTAATACCAGATTTGGGGGAATATAGAGAGAAACTGGGTAAAAAGCACTTTCCAAAATAACAATGCGCTATGATGCTAAGATGCGAAGCTGAGCACCGAAGTTCTGTCTGATATAGTTTGATCAGGCTGAGTGTAAGCATATTTGCAAAGGAGGTGAGAAAATACAAGAGTCTGGCTTTAAGATTCAGGAAAAGAGTAATATGGAGATAAATTTTGGTTTTCATCTTTGGTATCATCCTCAGTCCTCTGACCTGATCAGTTGTGCTAATATGGATGCACTCTTTACAACCATGATCACCATCTGTCTGTACGGACACTACATACTTCGAGAACTCAAATCCAGCAGTCAGATATGACAAGTAAAAATACTCAGGCGGAGACATCTTTAGCAACATCGCTTTGTTTTAGTGGACAAGGAGCTTAGGCTTGGGCTGGCTGTTACGTGTCTTATTCTGTTTTTTCATTTGAATTTAAAATATCTGTGAAGAAACAAAATAAATCAACACAAATAGCTAAACCATGGTAATTCCAAGTTTCTCGATTAAGTTAGTAGAATAAGAGTTATACAGAAAAAAAAACTAAAAAAAAAAAAAAAATTAGCGTATTAATTTATGTTCATAATGTGCCTTGTTAGTATTTCATTTCCGTCGTTTGACGTTAAATAAGTTCTTCTTTCCACGAGATTCAGTTAAGAGATTATTAAATATAAGTTTTTGAGGTTCGGTTCGATCTTTTATATTATGGGTCAGGTATTTTAAAAAATTAATTCAGTATAAATAATTGTTTAATCTGCTAATAAAAAAACAACTATAATTTGGCTCGTTTCACACGTTTTTTTTTTTTTTCTATTAACATCTCTGAATTTTGTGATCAGAGTTCAGTAAAGCCTGAACTCATTTAAGCGCCTTAAAAGTATAAATAATATTAAATTTAGAAGTACATGTATGATAAAAGCAATATTATTAATATAATTTGACCGCACTGTTCCCTACCTCATTGATGTTTAGTGAAGGACAAAGAATACCTCGTGTCACTGCCATCGATAAGCAGTTAGACTAGTTATCATCTCATCAATAATTAAAAATGTATTTCAATACTCTATAACGTCATAACTCACGACGTTCATCATTCGGAATCCAATAAAATAAATAGTAACTTATTAGTAAATTAAAACTCTCATAACTATATATTCTTTGAGTTTGTTAAATATAGGTTGGTTTGCGGGTAATTTTATATTGACTCTGATATCTAGTGACCATTGCTTATAACATAATGTCGTACTTTATTAGTTGTTTATTGGTTTAACTAATAAACCACGAATCAATTACCAACTAATAACTAACTAATAAAGTGACATTGTCGTGCACAGATTTTTACGAATGGAACATACTGAACTTCGGACGCGTGATCGCTATTTGTATGTCAACGTCGAATTTTCGCGTATGAACCTATATTTAACAATCTTAAGTTATGAATCTCAAGCTCATATAACATAATACAATATTGATAAATCAAACCTGTATAACCTCAATCATTGTTAGTATTAGGTAAAAACTTAATGACACCAATTTAAAGTTAACACCAAGGGGCTGCGAAGAAATTAAAAATTAAATAACTACAAGCCACTGCCAATTGTTTATAAAGATAATTTTCTAAATTTTTTGTTTAAATTTCTTTTACTATTTGTTAAAAAAACCTACTAATTAAATTTAATTTCGCCCCAATGAGTATCAAAATCATTTGAAAAATACGACTTAATCATTTTATTTGTAGTTATTGTGTAGGCATGATATAAGCAATCATTAAATTAGAGTAGAATTAAATATGCAATGCAGTCTTCCCAAGTTCCCAAACCCTTCTGTAGTTTCGTAATTATTCGTTTTTCAATATCAAAAGCGAACAAATGCAGTTGTCAAAAGTATTTTTTACCATCACTCAACGTTTTACAATGTCAAAAACTAGCAATTACAGTTGTCAAAAGTAATTTTTACCATCACAAAAAAATAAAAATAGTTATAACACCAAGAAAGTAACGAAAAAGCTGAAGTAAACTATAATTCGGATAATTATACGTTTTACAATGTCAAAAACTAGCAATTACAGTTGTCAAAAGTAATTATTACCATCACTCAAAAAAAAAAGTTATAACACCAAGAAAGTAACGAAAAAGCTGAAGTAAACAGTAACTCGGATAATTATACGTTTTACAATGTCAAAAACTAGCAATTACAGTTGTCAAAAGTAATTTTTACCATCACTCAAAAAAATAGTTATAACACCAAGAAAGTAACGAAAAATCTGAAGTAACAGTAACCTCGGATAATTATACGTTTTACAATGTCAAAAACTAGCAATTACAGTTGTCAAAAGTAATTATTACCATCACTCAAAAAAAAAAGTTATAACACCAAGAAAGTAACGAAAAAGCTGAAGTAAACAGTAACTCGGATAATTATACGTTTTGCAATGTCAAAAACTAGCAATTACAGTTGTCAAAAGTAATTTTTACCATCACTCAAAAAAAAAAGTTATAACACCAAAAAGTAACGAAAAAGCTAAAGTTAACAGTAACTCGGATAATTATACGTTTTACAATGTCAAAAACTAGCAATTACAGTTGTCAAAAGTAATTTTTACCATCACTCAAAAAATAAAATAGTTATAACACCAAGAAAGTGACAAAAAGTACCAGAAGTCAAAAGAAAACAGTTACTCCAGTAATTCGGAAGGTTTTGGGGACTTCCGGCGGGATGGGCGTCGTTAGCGTTGGTTCGTAACCCATCTAGGAGACGGAAAACTCCAAATTTAAATCCGGGACGGGTCTCCCGTGAGGCACAAGTAGGGTCCAACCCGAAACAAGTGGCAGACTTAACGAAACACCGGCATCATCACCACTGTACGAGGACACTTACAGTATTAATTTCTCGATCTTTCTCAAGTATTACAGTATTACTTTCTTTAAGGGGGTCGTCCGCGAAATCAGCTCATCTATGCTAGACGTAATGCAGTGAAGTATTAAGAAGATCTATCTACTGTGTGTCCTAATTGAAGGATATTGGCATATTTGTTAAAATTACTGGTCAATGAGATTAAAGATCTAATATCTCACTAAACAACACGGTTCATTGACCCCTGAGTATTATTACTCTTAACGGGTATACATCTAATGTATAGCCTTAGACAAGTGTTATAACTTCTTGCCTAATATGTTACTTAATGATCTAGTTTTTAAATGTTCTACCCCTCACGTGGGCCGTGTGTCGTTATCGTTTTCACCTTCATTTCGCCTCATCGCAGTGTAATGTGCTTTGTTACAATTGGCCCTAGCTTATATATACGAGTATGTGCTCTGGAAGAGATCTGAATTTATTTACTCATAAATTTTCCTGTGGTGTACTTACCGATTCTGTCTATACTTTCTAAGAGTACTTGACTATGCTTACTCATACTTTTCAGGTTTCCTCCAGTATATGTTTCGTCTTCATAGCACATTATTCGTAGTACTATCGCAATAACGCAGTAATAAAATGAAGAGGAATATTAATTATAAGTGATTATTAGGTTTATTTGCTGTGGTTAGTTAGTTATATAGGTACTTTCTTTTCTAGTAAGTAGTAATCATCGATACATTAAACACATTTATCGTGAACAAAAAAAAACATCGGGTAGGGCAAATGCCGGATTTTGACATGAGTTTGCATCTTAATACCTAGAAGCGTGGGCGGGTAAGTTAGTAGCGTTGCGAGTAATTGTATAGCAGAACGTAGGCGAGGTTATAAGGCAAGGTCCGATGTTTACATAACGAAAACAACGCGAACTCCACTTGGAAACATTTTAGGTACTCGATAAGACGGGCAGGATTCGGAATGATTGTGTGAGTAGTAGAATGTAAGGCTAGTTGGCTGGTCAAAAGAAACACCTATGGCTCGTTACTTAATAAACGTTCGTCTTCTTTTTGAGAAGAAGGATGAGCGTTGGTACTATCCCCGTGGGAGGACGGGGTTAGAATACTAATCCTCCCCGCCGCCGGGTAAGCGAATCGTAAAAGCCGATGAACCCGTGCTCGCGAGACCTTCCGGGCTACCATGACCAACCTCCACCTCTAAACTGTATGTAATCCGTACTCATTCCATCCTTATCATATACCTAGTACTCGTATGGTTTCTATCTACAGGCACTAGCAGTGATAAGCACGGAGAACATACAGGCGCTTAGAGGTCATAGTAGCACGGAATGCATATAACATCTTAAGCTATTAACATCTTAGGTCAAACTTTTGCTGCGTTTATTCAGCTACTGTAGTAAAGTCTGATCGTCTGATTTTACCTTTACTGTTTTTGGTACTGAAGCGTTAAGGACTGGCTTCATTTTAGAGGTCTTGGTTCTAATTCTTCTCGTATTGAGTGACAAGTAAAGGCAGAAATCTATCTAGCTATCTCGCGTTTCACAGCGCCCGGAACCTATGGGCTGCTGTACTTAGGTTAGTTTTAGGTTAGTACTTCCGTCTTTCTCCAAATTCTTCTATCTTTTTCTACCTTCCTTCTCTTTCTATTTCTATTAATCCCTTTTACTTATTTCATTCGTAGATTTTAAATATGTTAAAAAAAAACTTTTCTCTGCTTCTTTTTTAAGCTTTCTCATATTTCAACCGCTTCTGTAGTTGTTTTTATAAACTATCATACTGCACTTGTTCTTTAAAAAAACTTCTATCCTTCCTACACGTTACGTCTTCCACTAATTTCGTAAAATGATTTTTTACTTTTTGTTTGTTTAAAAATAAGATTGGTTTTTATCATTACGTTAATTAATTTGCGAATGTCTATAATTTGAAAATTATTTTGACAGTTATTGTAAACTTCTTTTTGAGTTATTTCAGTTCTTGGTCAATATATTTTTGGATTTTATTATTTTTTTAAAGTATTGTTTAAAAGAGAAATTATATTAGAGTTAGGGCGTTGAAGGCATTTCCGACACTTCTATCCACCGGGAATAGCATCTCGTGCGTTGAAGGGAGTGTTTTCTGGCACTATCCTGTTCCTTATCCTCTATGCCGTTATACCTACTGCAACGAGCACAGGCTTTGTAGTATACTGGTGTACCACCTAGCCGTGAGCTGCGAGGCCCTCTCGCCGCTTATTCACTTGGCATAGTATACTGCTCTGCATTTGCTGTGTAGTATCTCTTCTTATACCTATGTCCTGCAATTATTTCGAATTTTCTATCGGTTGAGGTTAGAATTGACTTTTTGGACATAGGCTTCGTGTCACATCCTCACGACTGTTCTTGTCCCTCTAACCGCTCACCGAGAGAAATTTCGCATTAGTTGTGTAGCTTACTGAAGTCACAATCGGCAAAGACTGCGTCGTCCACCGTCTGACGTAACTTGCCCTCTACCGTGCGGTCACCACGTCTTTCTAAGCCCGCTACCATATACCCGGGCTCTCATTTATGTAAACGTTGTTGTTTGTTAAAAAAAAAACAAAAAACCCCCCTTCCCTACCCTGTTTTCCCTGTCATCTAGCTTTTTTCTTCTGGGTTCTTCTTCTGAACTCCGATTATTTCTGTTCTTCAGGGGGAAAAAAAAACAAAGGATGTTGGTTGGGAGTGAAAATGGGATGTATATTTTTTTAAATGGTTTCAAAGTTGGATAAACAAATTGTATACAGTTGGATTTTGAGTGTAGAGCTGGCTACCATCAGGAAAAGGACATGTCTCTTGTTCTGATGGTGAGGGAGATAGCTGCGACTACCGCTCTTTGCGTGAGAGGGGGCTAGAGCAACGTCGCAGATTTTTATATTTGTTTCTCTTATACCCTTCAATTTGATTTTATTCTTTCTTAAAATTGTTTTTAACTTTTATTTTTTGTAAAGATTAGTATTTATTGATCGAAATAAAATAAATATTTAACATCATCGTAGGGTTTCTATCATTCGACTTACCTGGTAACAACACAATGCAGATGAGAAAACTCTTTTAGGTTAGGCACACTGTTTATAGGGATGTCGTACCTACTGGTTAAAAGTTGGAAGTGTCATGCAATGATCTGTTCATTGCGGTCGCGAGCCGCCCGGCCCAGACGATCACGACTAATTATTAACATTAAGTCGATACATTATAACCAGTGTTCCTAATATTTCCGCGTTATTTCTATTTTTATTTTGCTGTTCTTTATACTGGTATTCTCTATGAGCAGACAGGGTTACTATTACAAGTCTCGGTCGCAACACAAACAACTTTGGGTCAATGATAACTTGTGTTTGTTTTTAATGAACCTAGTATTTGATGCATTTGTTCATGTTTTTTTTTGTAAAAGAAAGTTTTATACATTCGGTAACATCCTCCCCCTCTTATGGTTTTTTTGTTTTTAATCCATCTATTTACAAGAAATAACAGAACTGAAGTTGTATGTCATGATCATAATTACACTAACATAACTTGACTCAGTCTAATAAGAGTAAACTTGTCTTTTCATCTGTGTTGCGGACACGATCAATAAGTACTTATCCACCTATTTACATTTTTTACTTTACTTTCTTCATTATATCGGAAATTTAGACGATTATCTTCCAAATTTCTGAATATAATCCCATATTTAATTCTTAATTAAATAAAAGGCCCTGGTCACGGTTATTTTATTTAATATTAATTAAATATTGTAGTATAACAATTATTGGAGGTCAAATGGTATTTACATATTTACAGATATAATAAGTATAGTCTAGTGTTTGTATATAGTTAAGTGATACAGAGAGTTAGTGCTCCCGTAAGACGCTTCTTTATTTTTAAGCTGAGATTAGATTTAATTACATTGATAACATCACACAGAAATCTTGTAAATATGTATGTATGTATATATTAGTGTACTTTATCTAATAGTTTAGCCCACATATAACCTAATTAAGTTAGTTAAGATGTATATACGAAAAACAATAAATTTATTAACCAAAAATGGCGTCTTAATTTTATATTTAGTTATTATATTATATTTTTTGTTTTGGCAAACACAAAACCTTAAACAATCGTATAAATTAAAAATAAGAGAACACAGTCGCAACTCAGCAAATGCCGGCGGCGTAACACTTTAATTTACGCAATAATATAAAGTATCACACAATAATATAAAAAATGTCATAAAAATACAAAAATACACATGAGAAAATAAAAAATCTTACATTTAGATACAAATACAAATAATTAATAAAATATGCACATATAAATAAATACTACAACATTGCTACAGCAGGGGGGACACCCCCTGACAAGTTGCTCGCGACCGTAGGAGTTACCATCTTCTCTTGACTTCCACCATACCACCCTACAAGTGTCCCCTTGAATGCTAAACGAGCAGCAACGCCGAGTCACAGGCGGCGGTCAAATAACCTGTCTCTGGCCACCACAAGCCTTAAGGGACTAAATCCCCTTAAAAAGTGTAGACTTGGAGCCTTGGGAAAGCGACAAGATGTCTCCCAACTAACAAAAATGAAATGTCCGAAAATAGAGAATGCGATCCGGGTAGCCCCCGGCGCCTGCACGCGAGCTTGAGGTGTGAAATTTGTTACCGAAGACTGCACTGGGACAGGCGACCAGGCCCCAGTGTTAGTGAATGCTACTAGCAGTGGTTCGAGCAGTGGCACCGGCGGCACTAAGAAATTTGTGCAAAAAGCTTTCCATCGTAGCTTGTTTATTTCAAAACAAAGGACTACTACCAAGGGTAATAAACAAAACTCCCCACGTCAAAGCAAGAGTCCAGTTACCCAAAGCAGTCAACCAGATTGGCAGGAAGTTCCGGTGGAGAGAAATCCGGAACGACCTAAGAACAATGATAGCCCTCCACATGAAGACATCCAAACACACAACGAGTTTGCAGATTTGCCACTAGATGGCAATGAAAGCGACACTATAACAAACTATATCCTCCGTAAGAAAATCCCAAAGCCTCCCCCAATTATCCTATACGGAATCCAAGATGTTCGCGTACTAACCACTACACTCACAGAGTCTCTACTAAAAAGCACATTTACATACAAGCTAGTGAATAAGAACCAGTTAAGAATAAGCAGCCAAGATACAGAAACACACAGGAACCTGCATCAAATTGTCCGAGCAAAGGGACTCAATGGGTACACATTTGAATGTGAGAGGAATGAGGATGAAACAAAGAGGAAAGAAATTGCCGTATAGTTATACGTAATCTCCATCATACAACACCAGTCAAAATCATAAAAAAGAAGAGATTGAAGCCACAGGGAGCACTATAACCGAAGAAATAATTAATGCAAGGTATTGACCAGACAAAAACAAGTATCCAAAACAGCTGACCCAGTGGCTGAAAATGTAACAAACCTCAAATCTCCTCAAGGAGACAAAAGCATCCACACCCTCTATCAACCTGAGGCAAACATATAGCCATGTAACAAGGAGTAATCCAGCCATGAAAGAGTATGCTATAATGAGAGCCAATACTTCGAAAAAAGGTATACACAAACAAATAGAACCAAATGCACCCACAACAATCAATAATCTACTTGTTAAACAAGCTGAAAAGATCGACATTATTATGAATCTCATCGACAGGCTTCCACAATGATAATGCTCAGGATAACTACCTGGCACATTAATAATCCTAACACAAACGAGCTAAGCATCCTGATAAAAAATCACCAGTCAATCAGCGCATGGTACTTCAAAAAATAGATGGATTTGATACCTATTTAACAAACCACCCAGATCGAACTGCACATGCAGGGGCTGTTAATAAGAAAAAAATATCAACTACTATGTACTACCAGAATTCCAAACTGAAAAAATACAAGCGTCTTCTGTATGTGTAGTGGATGAGGCTGGTCCCATCACCTTTGCGGCTGTATACTGTCCTCCTAAGAATGCCACGATAAAAGAAGATGAGTTTTCTGAGTTGTTCAAAGCCCTCGGCAACCGTTTTATGGCGGGAGGAGACTGGGATGCAAAACATACCTTCTGGGGATGCAGAACGACAAGCACTAGAGGGAGACAACTCAAACTAAGTACAGATAAAACCTTGACTTTTTCATCTGTAAAGGCATGTCGAGACACCATTTAAAAACTGAGTCTTGTCTCGATGGTGAGTCCGACCACACTCCGGTTCTTCTTACCTGTAGTAGTCTACTCATAGAATACACTGAATCAGAGACGCTCTACAACCGACTTACTGATTGGAAAAACTTCCGTGACTACATCGTGGCTAACATAGAAATGAGACTTGCCCTAAAATCTCAATAAGATATAGAAGATGTTACGAAATATATTAATCCTAGAAGCATGCTGGCGATCGGCTCCAACCATACGAAACATTAAACGAGACAATGTTCCACTTTACATAAAGAACATGATATCGGAAAAGGGAAAAATGTCTGGCAGCAAAACCGAATGGAGGCGGATCGAAAACTCCTGAACGAAGCATCCAAAACACTAAAAAAACGATAAGAGAGTGACACGACGCTACACTGGTTTGCAAACTAGAAAATCTTACTGAGACCCCTGCGTTCAATTACTCGCTTTGGAAGTTCACCAAAAACATAAATCGTCCTCAAACAATGAAGCCACCTCTTAGAACCACGAAATAGGTGGGGACCGCCCAAGAGAAAGCAGAAGCGTTTGCGTCTCACTTATCTCAGGTTTTTACTCCAAACGACAAAATGGACGCAATCGAGCCACACTCTATTAAAGAAGTTATGGATCAAGACCTTCAGCTAGATCTTCCACCCAGACAAATTACAGTATAAGAGGTGTGGAAAACTATTAGAGAACTCAAAGATAAGAAAGCACCTGGGTTTGACCTGATCTCGAAAGAAGTTCTAAAAACCTTCCTAGAAAAGCCACTGTCTTCCTCACCACCACTATACAATGGAATTCTCACAGTTCAGTTCTTCCCGCAGTTGTGGAAAGTCTCGTCGTGATCATGATATACAAAGCAGGAAAACCGCCTAATGAAGTCAGCTCGTACAGACCGATCAGTCTGCCTCCAACCATGTCTAAAGTACTGAAAAAAAAATTTGCTACTCAGAGTAACACCAATCCTCGAAGAGATGAAAATAATCCCTGATCATCATCAGTTTTAGACAGCAGGCAGCATTCTAACATATAACAAGTACATAGAGCCTACAAACACATAATAATGGATCTCGCACAGAAAGTGTACTGTTCATCAGATTTTCTCGATATACAGCAAGCATCTGATAAACTCTGGCAAAGAGGACTGTTATGCAAAATAAAATCAAACTTATCACATAGTTACGTCCTTCTCCTGCAGTTATATCTATCTGACCGTTTGTTTCAAGTGCAGGAAATGAATGCTAGATCTCAGTTCTATGAAATCAAGGCTGGTGTTCCGCAGGGATCTGTCCTGGGACCGGTGCTCAATACAATCTTTACGGCAGATCTGCCCGAAGTCAACAACGAAGTAACGGCTACCTTCGCCAATTATACTGCCATACTTGCGAACAACTCAAACCCAACAGAAGCGTCCTCCAATTTACAGAGAGGTTTATTTAGACGAGTGGTTAAACAAATGAAAGATAAAATCAAGTGCTGCCAAATCCGTCCAGGTGACTTTTACACTGAGAAAAGGCAACTGTCCTCCTGTTAAGCTTGAAGGAACCAAACTGCTACATAAAGACATGGTAAAATATCTGGGCATGCACTTAAATCGACGGTTGACCTGGAGAGACCATATAACATCTAATAGAGATGAGCTAAAAATTTGATACCAGGCTCATTCTTGCTGCTTAGCCGAAACAGCAAATTCCCTACTGACATAAGCTCTTTATCTACAAGAGCGTGCTTAGACCTGTCTGGACGTATGGCATAGAACTGTGGGGAACTGCCTCAAAATCCAACATCACCATTCTTCAAAGAATACAAAATACCATACAACGAACGCTAAAATCCACGAGAACATACATGTGAATACTGTGGTTGAAGAAATTGAGGCAACAACCAATACTTATAATATCAGATTATCAAGATATCCAAACATACTCGCTGCCAACCTGCGGACCCGCCAGTACACACCGAGACATAAAAGGAAAACAGTGCTACTACTTCAGCACTACAGACTGAATCGCAACAAGTCCCAAGGCTCAAAGTAAACAAAAGGAAAAGCTCCCAATGGGGTGCTCACTTGACATGCCATCTGCATACAACTCATATGCTTAAAGTAAAACACTGATCGCAGATACAGAAACAGAACAAAAAAAACGTCTACAGCTACGCCAACGACTAAGACTTTAAATAATTAATTCGCTTGGTCACTGTAACATTCAAAGAAGAAGAAATGATGATGACAAAAATTGAGACGACGATGACAGTGACGATGATAACGAAGACAACAATTGACACTACGATGACTACAACTGCAACTATTATGTCAGCCACGGCTACGATTTATGCCTTAGCAAACGACAATGACGACTACGCCAATGACTACGACTTTGACTTTGACTACGACGGTGGTAGCCTTTCATAAAATCATCAACAAGATACCTCAAACTTAAAACTGTATTAAAAACATATACAGACCCTTCTGTATCCCGTCAAAAAGTTCGCGAAATGGATGGGAAGGGAGATGAAACAAAATACTTTGTTATTTTTCTTTTTCAATATATTCCCCTCTAACTGGAATACACTTTTCAGATCTCTCTATTAACTTATTTATACCGACGAAAAAAATTTATTGTCTTTGTCTTCGTAATAGGCCGAAATAGCAGACTTGACTTCGTCATCATTGGAAAAGTCACTTCCCGTGACTCTCTATTTTTTTATTAAGGAAATAAATAATAATCACAGGTGGCTAAATCTGGACTGGACGGAGGATGGTTTCAACATTTCGAAGCCACAGTGATTAAGGGCAGCCATCGCAACGCGGCTCTTGTATACCGGTGCATTATAATGCAAAATCAGCACACTTTTTACCAACTTTCCCCGCCTTTTTCTTTGATTGCTGTTTTTAATTAGTAATTATTATTTTTAGAAGATCAGCGTAGTACTTTCCCGTTCTAGAAACACTTTTATCTTTATAATCAATCAATAAAATACCCTCTATATCTCGGCGAGATTTGTAATAAAACTAGTGTATGCTTGGACACAAAACCTCTTCGAGGGTCTCGAGTCAAATAGATATATTAGAAAGTAATAATTTTTTCAGTAATATTGACATTTGTATTAAATGTATTAACTGTGATAGTATTAGTTTTTGCTTACAAATTGATAATCATCAATTAATTCAAAATAGTTATTTGAGCATTATTAAAGCATTGCAAGACACTGCCAAAAGAAGTTCAGTTCAGGCATCTGGTGTACAGAGAAAAAAACAGATAACAGGTTCGAACTATCATGGGGGGTTTTGCAACTGAGACGGGCTGCAGAGCCGAGGCACCACAGCCGAAGGTGTAGGGCCGCGGCAGGAGAGAAGTGTCGGTATTACGATGTGCCGCTTTTCCTACCTGCCGCGGCTTCGACGGGGTCGCCACCGGTTGATGGCGGACGCGGTGGGGCCGCAGGGAGAAGGGAGTGGTACCACAAAGTACCACTCTCCCTATTCTCTGCGGCTGTAGTGGCAAGTGACGGGGCTACAGACCCGTTACGGGGGACCTAGGACGTCGGACCGGGGTTGTCCGGCGTCCATTGCACTCAGGGTCTCCGAGGAGATTGCGATGCACCACGTGCACTGCGATGGGAGTCATCCCTTGAGGAGGAGTCTCGCAGACTAGCTGAGGTGGCGAGGTGGTGCGTTAATGCGAGGAGCGGAACCTCACCCTACCCTTTCCGATGAGGAGGCCATCGTGAGGTTTTAGTCGGTAGTGATGCCCTGGCATCGAGCCAGACATACCCGACCCACTTCCCCGGGTGTAGTGGGCATGCGTAAATGCATTTCCTCACGTTAAAAAAACAAGTTGGAACTATCATGTTAAACACTTCATAACAGTGCTCGGGTTTATTTTAATTATTGGACTCACTCTGGCAGACCGTCGTCCGGCAACTCACAAAAACAATTTAAAAATAAATTAATATGGTGCCAAAATAATGAGGAGAAAATTCGCATGGACATAATAAATAAACATAGGCGTGATAAAAATTTCGTAATATTTTGGAATCCCACGAAATCAAAAAACCAAACTAAGAGTCTGCCAGTGATAGTTGACGGTTTACAAGACGCCAGAGATATTGCGGACTCATTTGCCAATAGATTTAAGGTCCAGCCCGAGTTGCAGGAGCAAACTACGAGTATTACGGCGCCACCGACCGGCGGCATCTGTGGTACAAATTGTGTGCAATTTAGTGCCAAAGATGTGACTAAAGCCGTCCGAAATATGAAACGTGGCAAGTCACCGGGCCACGATGGTTTAAGCCTGGAACATTATATTCTTTGTGCAGGGGAAATGATTTACTATCAGATTTTTACAATCTCTGCATAAGGTATTCGTTTTTACCAGAGAGCCTCATGAAAACCGTTGTGATATCTATAATTAAAAACAAAACAGGCAAAGTTCCTCAAATTACCGACCAATATCTCTGGCGACTGTTATGGGCAAGATGTTTGAACGGCTGTTGCAGCCTTTACTGTTGAATAATCTAACTGTTGATGATGCACAGTTTGGTTTTCGTCCAGGTCTATCTACTGATCACCCCGTGGGGCCCCGCATTGTCGAGGCGGGGAGGCTCAGTAACCGTGGCCTGGTCACCCACGGTGAAGCGAAGAGGGTCCTTGGGGCGGGCCACTCCCTACACTTGTATTCCCAGTATGCAAGTGCTAGATGGAGTGGCACCTGTAGGTTGAGGAACCTCACTCCGGGGGTTTTCGGGGGGGTTTCGCAACTGAGGCGGGCTGCGGTGTGTTTTGGGAGGCACCGCAGCTGAAGGTGTGGGGCCGCGGCAGGAGAGAAGTGTCGGTATTACGGTGCGCCGCTTTCCTACCTGCCGCGGCCTCGACGGGGTCTTCACCGTTGATGGCGGACGCGGTGGGGCCGCAGGAAGAAGGGAGTGGTAACTAGCAACTACCACTTTCCCTATTCTCTGCGGCCGTAGTGGCATGTGACGGGGCCACAGAAATGACCCGTCACGGGGGACCTAGGACGTCGGACTGGGGTTGTCCGGCGTCCATTGCACTCACGGTCGCCGAGGTGGTTGCGGTGCACTACGTGCACTACAAGAGGAGTCATCTCCTGAGGAGGAGTCTCTCAGGCTAGCCGAGGTGGGCGGGGTGGTGGGTTAATGCGAGAAGCAGAACCTTACCCCGCCCTTTCCGGTAAGGAGGCCATCGTGAGGTTTTAGTCGGTAGTGATGCCTTTCTGGCATCGAGCCCGACATACCCCACCCACCTCCCCGAGTGTGGCGGGCATTTCCTCACGTTAAAAAAAAGGTCTATCTACTGATCTATCATGGAGCGAATGAGGTATCATCGGGTGCCTCAATACCTCCGTCGCCTCGTTGGGGAATATCTCTTCGATAGGGAGATAGTCTACCCGACGATGCAGGGTGAAGTCAGGAGCGCGATGACGCGAGGTGTTCCACAGGGGTCTGCACTGGACCTTCCTGGCGTCGGCGTAGTGTGCTATGCCGACGACACGTTGGTTACTGCCCAGAGAAAGGACTTCAGGGAGGCGTCAATCGTGGCAACAGTCGCAGTCGCAGTGGTCGTCGGAAGACTGGGCCTGGAGGTAGCGCTCCACAAGTCCGAAGCAATTTGCTTCCATGGACCGCGTCGGGCGCCACTTACAGGCTCCTGCATTGTCGTGGAAGGAACTGAAATCCCCGTCGGTACGACGCTGAAGTATTTCGGCATCCTGCTCGACGGGAGATGGAAGTTCGAACCACACTTCCGGAGTCTGGGTCCCAAGCTTCTTGGGACGGCTGCGGCAATGGGCCGATTACTGCCCAACTCGGGAGGCGCTGGCGCTGCCTGCCGCCACCTTTACATGGCGGTGGTTTTACATGACGGTGGTGCGCTCCATAGCGCTCTACGAAGTACAATTTGGGCAGGGTCTCTGTCCCAAAAAGTGAGTGGGACCTCGAGGCTGCCGTCTTGGCGCAAGTCTACTGGCGCCGGGCGTGATCAGAGACTTGCGCCCCCTCCCTCAAGAGGTAGTGCGCTGGTGGTGGAGCGCCAGATAACATGGCAACCTGGCAGAAGCGCATCCTCGCTGGACCTGCAGTGCGGGGCACAGGAGTCACCTGTCTCCTCGAGGCCCTTTGGTTTCTCTTGAGGGAATGGGTGGAACGTTGGCACGGAGTGCTCTCCTACCGGATGACGCAGGTTCGCTCGGGACACGGTTGCTTCGAAAAGTACCTGCACAATGTCGTCAGAAGGGAGCCAACCCCGGAGTGCCACAGGTGCGGCTGTGCGGAGGATACCGGGTATATCTGGGAGAAGCCGGGCCGCGACATTCCCTGGTCGCGGTGATTGGGACGGACCTTTCCTTACCGACCATTCTCAGGAGGATGGTCGACGACGAGAGGTCATGGGACGCGATGGCCTCCTTCTGTGAGACAGTCATGTTCAGAAGAGAGGCCAAGGAGCGGGACCGGGAGTTAGACCCTCACTCCCACCTGCTACGCAGGAGACGGGCACGGAGGCGAGCCGTTCGGGCTCGGACTCCGTCCCCACTTAGAGGCCCTAGGGCATTGGACGCGGGGGTGTCCGGTGCTTCACACCAGGGATAAGGGCCTCCCGAGGACACGATGCCTTTGGTTGTCCCAGGGCATCGCTCGAGCCGTAGATGGAGGCGTCGCCCTCCTTGAGGTGGGTCCGCTCGGACTGCGGACAGTGGCCTGGGCGGGGAGAGCAGCGGCAATGCGCGAAGCGGTCCTGCTTCCCTGCCCCCGTCGTGAGATGAGACACCGTGAGGTTTTAGTCGGTAGTGACGGCCCTTCTGGCCCTCGAGTCTGACATACCCCGCTCACCTCCCCCAGGCTTGTAGCGGGAGATGCGTCAATGCATTTCCTCACGAAAAAAAAAGGTCTATCTATCTACTGATCTGGCAGTTTTTTTTCTTCTTTTTCTCTGTACACCAGATGCCTGAACTGCACTTCTCTTAGCTGCGTTTTGCAATGCTTTAACAATGCTCAAATAACTATTATTAATTAATAGTAAATGATTGTCAATTTATATCGAAACAAGAGTCTATGCAGTGGCATAAAAAGGGTCAGCCTACCTCTAAGAATAACAGGGTAGCACAATCAGCTGGAAAAATTATGACAACTGTTTTTTGGTCATTATAATAATAATGATTTACTTTTAGGAAAACAACTCATGGTAAAACAAAAGAGATAAATAAAATGCTTAATCTAAATATCTATTTTTTTTTCTATTCTGGTGTACAGATATCCAAAATTTATTAATATGACTTTATAGATCCCCGGATAGGCACTGCAGTATAGCATTATTCGATCTCCGTATTGAATCCCAAAAATAATCAATGCGGGATCGACTAACCGCAGAGAAATCAGGAACCCGCGCATCAGCAAACATACCCGACACGCTGCAACATCGAAGTGAACTTTGTTCACTTCGTAAGAACTTCTGGTGTACTTTGTCCAGAGCTGACATGTATATTGACTAATGCAGAACGCTTTGAGTAAAGTAAATGTTTACTTCGTAAGAACATTTACTTTGTTCAAAGCGTACTGCATGAGTCTATCTATACACATGTGAGCTCTGGACAAAGTACACCAGAAGATCGTACCATGCTATAATGGTGCATTATAATGACGCATTTTGCACCATTATGGGCATGCCAAGATGTTGCAGCGAGTCGGGTATGTTTGCTGATGCGCGGGTTCTTGATTTCTTCGCGGTTATTTGATCCCGTATTGATTCTTTTTGGGATTCAATACGGAGATCGAATAATGCTATTCTACAGTGCCTATCCGGGGATCTATATAGTCACATTTATAGATTTTGGATATCTGTACACCAGAATAGAAAAAAATAGATATTTAGATTTAGCATTTTATTTTATCTCTTTTGTTTTATCATGAGTTGTTTGCCTTAATATAATTCATTATTATTATTATGTCCCAAAAACAGTTGTCATAATTTTTACAGCCAATTGTGCTACCCTGTTTTTCTTAGGGGGTTGCTAACCCTTTTTATGCCACTGCATAGACTCTTGTTTCGATATTAATTGACAATCATTTACTATTAATTAATAATAGTTATTTGAGCATTGTTAAAGCATTGCAAAACGCAGCTAAGAGAAGTGCAGTTCAGGCATCTGGTGTACAGAGAAAAAGACAGATAACAGGTTGGAATTATCATGTTAAAATACTTCATAAAAATGCTAGGGTTTATTTTAATTATTGGACTTTCGCTGGCAGACCTTCATCCGGCGTAATTTATTTGAATATTGTTAACTGACGAAAATAATTTAAAAATAAATTAATATGGTGCCAAAATAATGAGGAGAAAATTCGCATGGACATAATAACTAAACATAAGCGTGATAAAACTTTCGTAACATTTTGGAATTCCACGAAATCAAAAAACCAAACTAAGAGTCTGCCAGTGATAGTTGACGGTTTACAAGACGCCAGAGATATTGCAGACTTATTTGCCAATAGATTTAAGGTCCAGCCCGAGTTGCAGGAGCAAACTACGAGTATTACGGCGCCACCGACCGGCGGCATCTGTGGTACAAATTGTGTGCAATTTAGTGCCAAAGATGTGACTAAAGCCGTCCGAACTATGAAACGTGGCAAGTCACCGGGCCACGATGGTTTAAGCCTGGAACATAATATTCTTTGTGCGGGGGAAATGATTTACTATCAGATTTTTACAATCTCTGCATAAGGTATTCGTTTTTACCAAGGAGCCTCATGAAAACCGTTGTGATACCTATAATTAAAAACAAAACAGGCAAAGTTCCTGAAATTACCGACCAATATCTCTGGCGACTGTTATGGGCAAGATATTTGAACGGCTGTTGCAGCCTTTACTGGTGAATAATCTGACTGTTGATGATGCACAGTTTGGTTTCCGTCGAGGTCTATCTACTGATCTGGCAGTTTTTGCTTAAAACACTCGGTCCATTTTGTAGTCTTGTTGGGTTCACCAGTGAAGGTTGTGCAGCAGTTCAGGTTTCTTGGGCACATCATGACCGAAAACATGAAAGATGACCCGGAGATGGAACGTGAAAGAAGGAACCTGTCCATCAGATGTTACATGTTCGCGCGCAGATTTGCAAAATGTTCTTTAAGTTAAGTTTAAAATGTTTTTCGTAAGAACATTTCGTTTCTTCGCGGTTATACGATCCCGCATTGCTTCCTGCTTCCTTTTGGGATACAATACGGCGATCGAATATTGCTATAATGCAGTGTCTGTCCGGGGATCTATATAGTCGTATTTATAAATTTTTGTTATCTGTACACCAGAATAGAAAAATGAAAAAAATTGTACAATTAGATTTAGCATTTATTTTATCTCTTTTGTTTTATTATGAGTTGTTTGCCTAAAAATAAATCATTATTATATCCCAAAAACAGATGCCATAATTTTTCCAGCCGATTGTGCTACCCTGTTTTTCTTAGGGGGTGGCTGACCCTTTTTATGCCATTGCATAGACTCTTGTTTTAACTCAGGCTTATAATGATGAAACCAAATTTCATCTGCAGTAACAATTATTCCAAAAATTTCATTCTTGTCGGCGCTGCAGAGGACTAAAAATTCCTTTGAATACTCGACGCGTACTTGTTTCTGTGGTGGTGCGAGCATTTTTGGCACCCATCTTGCGCTAACTTTTGACATCCCACGATGGTCGTGTAGGATATTTAAAATGGTTGTAGGTGATACTCCAACTATATCTGCGAGTTGTTTCTTCTTCAAACGAGTATCCTTTAGTATAAGTTTCTCCACATTTTCAACGATGTTAGAAGCTGTAGCCTCAATTGGCCTTCCTGGATGTGGGTCGTCTTCAAGAGACTCTTTGCCTTGCTTGAAAAGACTATTCCACTTGTATACCATGGTAATTCCAGGGCAAGAGTCTCCGTAAACCGATAACATTTCTTGTAAAATTGTTTGAGGTGATTTTCCCTGTTTAGTGAAGAACTTTGTCGGTACTGTGACGGTACGAAACTCGATGATTTCCATGTTCTAAGTTTTTCCGAATTTACTTGTTTGATCGATGGCAGCTGACAGGTTATTGACATACTCGTATATACTCATAAAGAGTCCCTTATTAGTAACTATCAGCGGCAGTTTCCCCACTCCCGCTAATACTAATGATTTGTCTTATCATGATTTGATCTACCTCTCCTATAAAATACGTCCTCCAAAACCTAAACCTCAAATCATTCTGCAGCGTAACTTTGGAGGTATGGATCATCAGGCACTATTACAGGACGCCTCTAAAATTGACTGGGACCCTGTTATCGATGCTGTATCAATCGATGAACAAGTAAACATTTTTAATTTATTCGTGACTAAGCTTTATGACAAACATGCCCCTTTTCGAGCCATCAAAATAAAACAATTACCTGCTTCTTGGCTCACAGCTGATATTAGAGCTTTGATGCACAAGAAGGCCATTGCTAAATCCCGATATAAGATGCGCCCAACTGAGATCAACCGCGACAAATATGTTCAGGCTCGTAATCGCTGCAATATGGTGTATAGGGATGCCATGCGCCGTCATGTCCATACTTCCGTTGAGAACAAAGATCCAGCGAAAGTCTGGAAGTTTCTAAAGTCACTGGGTATTGGAAAATGTAATCAAAATATTACCTCCTATAGTCTTGATATAGATTCTTTGGATATCCATTTTTCTTTTTCATCTACTATGTCAGATGAGGATAAATCTGCTACTATTAATAGTCTTTCAGCCATTCCAAATTTTGACTTTCCTTTTCTTACTTTCAATCCATTCACTGTATGTGATGTTGAGAAGAGTATTCGTTCTATCACATCTAGCGCGGTCGGCTGTGACTCTAGCAGTCGGAACATACTTTTGCCCATCCTTGACATAATCCTTCCTATCCTCTGTAGAATTTTTAATAACTCTATTTCCCTTGGTGAGTCCCCTGCTATCTGGAAAGATGCGCATATCTTACCCTTTCATAAAAAACCCAATCCCAAATCTTTCTCCGAATATCGCCCCATTTCCATTCTTCCTTTTCTCTCCAAAGTTCTTGAGCGTCTTGTCCTGCGTCAACTTTGTTTTTTCCTCAATCGACATGACTTGCTCAATCCATTCCAATCCGGTTTCTGTCCTGGGCATAGTACTGTGTCTGCACTTTTAAAGATCACCGATGACATACGCGAGGGTATGGATGGCGGTATGCTTTCTGTTCTAACTCTGTTAGACTTCAGTAATGCATTTAATACCGTTAATTTCGATATCCTGCTGGCTCTGTTACGCTCAATCAACATATCTCCATCGGTGGTCAATTGGTTTCATAGTTACCTGTCGGGGCGCCAGCAACGGGTTCGCCTTGGAGATACGTTTTTTTCTTGGTGTAACACGTCTGCTGGTGTGCCGCAGGGCGGCGTATTATCTCCTCTTCTTTTTTCTATTTTCATTGATTCTATATCTCACCGTATTACTTCTGCCCACCACCTATATGCAGGCGATTTCCAAATTTATTCGGCTGTGGAACGCTGTGCCACTCAATATCAAGAAAGTTCAGACACTTGAAAGCTTTACGAATCTTGTTAGGGAATGGTATCTATCATCCCTGCCCTGAAACTTTTATTTTTCTTTATTTTTGTTACCTATTGTTCATTTGTAATATCTTATATGATTTGGTACTTTATGTATTGGTATATTTATGTTAGTATTAGGATATATATATATCATTATTATTTTATTTTATGTGTTTAATTAAATGTCTTTATTTACACTACGTCCTTGTTCTGTTGTTTATAAACTCCTCAACAACAGAAAATACTTATTATTAATTAAATGAACTATTTCCCACAAAAACGAAATGAAAAATCGAAATGAAAAGCAAAACATAACACTGGTATACCGACAAGACAGAATAAATGAGCGATGTGCACACTTCGAGAGCTGAACGCAGAATGAGGCGGTGCTTTTTTTTTTATAATGACAATGCTGTTGGCCTGAGGGGCCTCTACAGCGACACCGGACAAGAGAGGCGGCGCTAGTGCGCGCTGGCTTTTTATGCCTGAGGGGAGATGGAGCAGCGATGACATTTTTTTTACATTAAAATGGGCTTGCTCTTGATATCACAATTCATCTGATGGCAAGCGACATTATGATCTAAGGTGGAGCGCGCTTACCCAGAAAAAACAGGTTCATTCTTGCTTTGAAAACAAATACAAAATATCTTTATTTGACACAGTAAATAAAAATCAACAAAATTATATGGAATCCAAAAGCTTCCAAACTAGTTGTATAAACTGTATATTGGAAGCCACCTTCTCCCAAAAAAAATAAATAAACTATCCACATACATATATCACTTTTACAAACTAAAATATAATTAATTAATTAACCAGTAGTTAGGAAATTAAACATTAAAATTTTTGAAATTTTATTTGAAAATACAAAATACATTTATATTACTATTCATCAACGTAGTAATAAGTTACATTTAGGTTTGAATACATACTTATTTGAGACTTTAGTCAACATCTTTCGAAAAAAATAAGTTAATATATTAAACCGCCAAATTGTAGCTCTTAGGGAACAGGGAACTTGGCAAAGAATTCCACATCTTCGCAGTTCGTACTATGATGGTGGACGCAAACCGCTTAGTACGCGCCATTGGAACTGTCACAGTATAACGATGCCGCTTTGGTGTTTCCCTTTGACGTAAGATCATATAATAATAGGGTAATGGCGTCTCTTCGCTAACAATACTTTTTAATATTAGTACCTGTTAGTTTTCTTTTTTTTTACTGTAAACGATTAGATTACAAAAAATATATAATTCCGTTTTATTTGTCATGTAAATTTGTGTCACAGAGGGAATACTTGCCTTGCAATCCAAGTGGTTTACTTAGAGCAGAGTAAACACTCTATCAATATATCTCTTCGTTATACAGATAACGAATTTTAGAAACTACAAGATGGTCATTGTTAAATATGTCGCAAATTTATAAAAATATCAAGACAACGACGTGACGAATTCAGTTTAAAGCCATTTCATTATTGATATGACACCGCTTGTGATCTGTGATGAGGCAATCAAGACAACTATGTAGCGCGCAATCACAGGGTTAGCGTGGTGTATGCGGATCCGAGCATACTCTCATCATCATCATCATCCAGCGACGAGGAGGAGTTAATCTATCCATCTATCCAGCCGGCGGTATCTGCGCGAGAGCAGAGAGCTGTAGCGCACAGGGTTACTTGTAACTAACGCAACACCTTTTAGGTGTGGTGTTTGTACGACTAGGCCGACCGAAGAAGACATAGAGGGGGTGTGTGAATGTGGACATGAGAGTGAAAGGAGTGAGTGTAGAGACAACGGCTGATAGAGGAGAGTGGAAGAGGAAAATTTGCTGTGCCGACCCCACCTAGTGGGATAAGGCAAGGAAGAAGAAGAGAGTTTGTACGACTAGACTAACAACTTTTGTTTTTCCACATTTGGAACTTTATCTACCTCTATCTACAATACTAAAAGAATCTTGTCCTGGCTCATTCATTCATTCATCTCTAGGCAACGAAAAGGCCAAATGGCTGGACCTAGGGGTATAACTACAGCTTAGTTAGATACGAGTCAGACTAGATTACGGAAATCAATTATTAAAGCAGATTTGTTTCAGTACTCAAAGTATGATATGAATATTTGTTTAGAATAGTTAGATTACGAAAACCTGGAATCGATCCTGGAAATAATTTAGGAACCTCTAGGACTCTCTAGTTAGAGGATTCTTTAGGTTTCAAAAGCTAACTGTGGCGATGGACGCAGTGTTTGATATAAACCAAGGGCTAAAACCTTGCCAGTATTTGGTTTATATCAAATGAAAATACGCGAATAGAAAAAAGTATTTGAATGTTAGATGTCCTAGTAGGTACTCGAAGTGGACTTAAAACTGAAAAACACTGACAGAAAATAGGAAGTACGAATGCCCTCTTGACCCTTTGCTTAGGTTTATTAACATCAACTTACTACTTCATTTGTCTAGGGCGAGCGCTTGACGAGTTGCCAAATTTAAAACTTTTACAAAGTGGAATATTAGACTTCAAGCGTAGAAGTGAATGGAAGATGTCTGACTTATAATATTTTGGTGATATTTATAACAGAAGATTATTTGTCGTCTCAATGTCTCGGCTTGACTGATGATGGTATGAAAGTGCGTAATTATGCCCTCCAATAATAAAGGTCAAGCAATAGTGCCCGACGGGAAATAACCACACTGGATGAATTTCTCGGAATAAGAGCGTGTGTGGAGTTCTATTCTTCCTGATTATCAATATGCTAGTCAGGAATCAAGCACTATGTGGAAGTGTAAGAATCATTTAACTTATATTATTCGTTTAGAAGATAGTTTTTAAATAACATTGTAATAATAAGGTAAGTATCCGTATATATTCTTTTAGACATCAGGCCTCTATGTACCTACAAGTAATGGTGAGCAGTCCTGCGGGAGCCTCTGCCGCCCCACAGTTCAGGCAGCTTGACTGACCTAGTGTGTAAGGCGCAGCGCACTATTGGCTACACGCACTAAGCAAACCTTACATGTCTCATACAAATGTACAAGTAGCTGTAAACCTAAATTTCCTGTGCAATAAAAAAATTTAGATGGCCTTCTACTAAGCGTGTGTGAGGTCTAAGTTGCAAATGAAAGGCAGGATCCAAATTCCATAAGTTTATTCAAAAATTATTCTACTTATGTACTACTTAATATCCTAGCCTTATAACTAACTAAATGCGCGCTTGTCGTGCGCGCTTGCTATTGGTTGGCGCCGTTCCTACAAATAAACATTTCGGCGCCGCACGCCTTCAGTCTGCGCCGGGGCACTGGCGCGCGCGCATGTCCGTCAATGCTTTGCAGAAAACATCATGCACGTCTCCACATAGCCCCCTGTCAAGCGAAGCGTACCCTTGGCTTCACAGTTCGTCCAGATCGGGTGACGTAAGGCTTCGCTGGCTCAAGTCCTGTGGATGTTGGAGACGGTGCAGAGCTCGGCGCTGGCGGATCGTTGGCGGCTGCGTTTTGTGCGTGCGATGTCTCGTCGTTATCCTCGTGCAGTATGTAAGCCGGTTTTAACCGGTCGATGGACACGTTTGCTGTGCGTAGCGGCAACTGTAGTTTGTAGTAATTGTTGCTTCGTTGCAGCACCTCATACGACCCGTCGTATGGCGGCTTTAGAAGACTTCGCACTATATATAGTATTCTATGAACTACTCTGTTTGTGGATTTTTCATAATAAATAATAATTATAATAAATAATGGCAGCGGCTCATCATCCTGGCCTCTACAAATTGCACGAACTGCTCGTTTTTGCAAAACGAAGGCTCTATTTTAATCAGCAGCGCGCCCAATAGCTCCAAGCCGTACGTTATGATATTGTGGACGGTCGCGAAGTAGCAGGAGCGTACGACGCTGCGGGTGGTGGTGCTCGCGAGCCGCCGGAGCGCGAAGCACGAGCTCGAGAGTCTCCCGCATAGCTCGCGTATGTGCGTCTCGCACGTTAACGCGCCGTCGATGTGGAAGCCTAGAAGCTTTTACTGTGGACTTGTTGAAGCTCTGCTGCCGACAGTTACTGAGTATTTCCGCGCTTTGTGACCGTTGAGACTGAAACCGAGAAAACATGTTTTTTCCTTATTCAACGCTAGCTCGTTCGATCTGAACCAACCGTCAAGCCTGTTCGCCACTAAGTTCATTTTAGTTTCTAGTTCTGTGTTCTAGTTGGCTGTGTCTCGGTGACTTAATCACCGCTGCGGCGTCGTCTGCATACATGTAAATGTCTGCATCCTTTATGGACTCCGCGAGATCGTTTAGTAGTAAGCTGAACAACGTAATCAACAAGCAGGTGCCTTATGGTACGCCCATTTCGATCTGTAGCTCTGAGGATGCAACGCAGCCGCCGTCGCCGACTACTACCTGCGCGCGGTTCGACATAAATGTGGTCAGTATAGATAGAGCTGGGCCACGGATACCGTATAAGTCCAGTTTTTTGGCTATGTAGGCGTGGTCGGAGGTGTCAAACGCGCGCGATAAGTCGCAGCATAGAACTGCTACCTGCAACCTGGCTTCGCGCGCAGACAGTATTTGCCACAACTACTTCGCGCACTAGTTCCGTAGTCGCGTGGCCCACCCTGTTGGCGTATTGCCTCTCCGACAACATGTCTCGCCTCACGACAAAATTCAAAAGCCTCCTGTCTAAACCAGCCTCGAATAGTTTGCTTATGGCGAGAACAAGAGATATCGGACGGTAAGATTTTGTGTCTGCCTTTTTACCTTTCCCTTTGTAGAGCGGACAAATTTTAACTTTTTTGAGCGGTACAGGGTAAGTGCCCTCTCTCATGCAACAGTTAAATAAATATCCGATAATGCGCGCTACTGTATTTATCGCGGTTTTCATAATGTTCCCAGACAGACCGTATATTTCTTTCCGTACTTTTCTTTGGGGCTATTCTTTTTGTCTCTAGAGTAATTACTCGTAGTTCGGACGATGAAAACGGTTCAAACCATATTGATACGTCAGTAGCATGGGAACTTTCTTGGAGAGCGTTGAGCGCAATACCGTTGTTAGCTGTAGACGCGCCGCACTTCGTCGCCGCTGTAACAAATTCTATGTTGAGTGCGTCTAGCACAGCTTTTTTTGTAGAATCACGTCCGTGAAATCTACACTATCCCGGGTACCACGGCTTAACTCATTGTTGATTACACGCCACATATTTCGCGGATTATTGTTAATAATATTGGAGAAGTAGCTAACTCTTTTTTTTTTGAGCATGCCATGATAACCACCACCAGCACCCGCCACCCTGCGGCCGCCGGCAAACCCGCCGGCAGGAGAGGGTGGCCAACGCCGCAGACGACGGGACAGGGGGCGAGGTAGGCTCACTCCGCCACCCTGTCCGCTCTACGGGGCCCGGTAGGGCACCAGGAACTTACAGTCCGCAGCCGTCTCCGCCACCAATGGATGCTGTCAATGACCGACGTGACACGGCTCGCGAGTTCGCGCTGGTTGAGCGCACGGGCTCCCCGCGGGCCAACTCTCCGCTACAGGCAACGCCATTCTTGGCGTCGCAGGCACCGTTCAATAGTTCTACGGAGCTATGCCGGTGCCTATACCCAGAAAAGATAGCTTCGAGCCACTACTACCCGTGATCTCACCCGGCTTGCCTTTGTATCGCCTCAAAGGTTAGCTGAAACTCTGGAAAAGTACAAACCCAGCCTTCCCCTCTTTAAATTCCACTATTATGATGAGCACGTCAAGCTCATCATGCACGTCCTCCCCCTCGCCCCTTCCCGCCGGTCGCGAGCTTCTTGACGACCAGGTAGTCGTGTGCCGCCACCTGTTTAACCCAAGCGCCTTGGTAATTGTACTGGTCGCCGCGCACGGGCTACACCACGCCCCGTGCTCAAAAAGCACAGGTACTAATAATCAGTCCGCCAATGTTGGTGTGGTGCGCCCGCAGCGCCAGCCAGCAGCAAAAACAGCGTCGCGGCAAAAGCGCGCTGACCGCAGCAAGCACCTGGACGACTCCAATTCGCCTACAAACGAAGAGAAGCGGACGAAAGCCAACACTCCCGCCGCTCGTCCGACCGTGCTGGTGCGGTTTGCGATCACGGGCTGTGATGCTGCGACGTCAACTCCGCGTCCGTAGCATGTGCAGCGAGCGCCCTCCCCGCCCCTGCGGGTGAGCGCGCCACCGCCACTCACCACCCCGACCAAGTCGCCGGTGGACAACAGCCCCTGGTCAGTGCCCTTACCGGACACTCCTGTGTCCCCGGTATGTAACTGTAGGGCCCGACGTGCTCCGCCGCCAACGATGGCTGTGCCGGTAAAATCTCCGCGACTGCTGGTGTCAAGCCATCTGGTGTCTGATACCCCAACCTCCCCGGTCGCAGCCGAGTGGCTGGCCTGACCGGCCCGCCCGACCGCACTTACAGCACCGTCTTCACCCACGGAGCAGTCTCACCACCGGCACCGTTCTGTGCTGCCGAGCCGCCCACCCCGATGCTCGCCGTCGGCCGCTCCGACAGAATGTGCTGTCTCGACCCCGACAATCTCGCCCGCCCCGCCCGTGCATGTTATGTGCATGGAGCTGGGGAGGCATGACGATACCTCCTACCTTGGGTTTGGGAGGTCAGCAACGCCATCGTCAGCCCAACCGATCCAGCGGGCTAGGCCGGCCTCTCCAGTAAGGCCGGCTTCGCGCTCAGATGTGATGGCCAACGTCGCGGCCGCCTTTCGGCGCTGCCAGCGGCGGCCCTACTGTCGGCACCGGCCGCAGCGGACTAATCAGTCCCCCGCATCGCCGAAGCCGTCGACGTCGTACGCGGCGGCGCTCAGAGTGCCTGCTGCGCCGGGGCTGGCGAATGCGGCGCCCACTACCACCACCACCACCACCAGCGCCGCCGCTACCACCGCCACTACTTCTGCAGGGAGACTCGGCAAGTATCCTCCTATTATTGTCGAGTGTCAACCTGACTGGCCGCGACACCTAGGGGAGCTGCGCCGCAGGCTGGGCCATATGCCTAACGCGCTCCCTCTAGTTAAGGGCATTTGTTGTACGCGCACTCCCCACGCGACGCCATTCTTGGTGTCGCAGGCACCGTTCTACGGTTCTACGGAGCCACGCCGGTGCCTATATCCAGGAAAGCCAGCGCGGAGCCACTACCGCCGACCTTGTTGGCGTAAATGTTACCATGCCGGACTGCCGATCAGAAGGTTCCGGGTTCGATTCCCGGCACGGCCAACATATTTGTGCGTTTGTTGGCTGTGGATCTGGGTGCTAAATATGTATCTATATCAAATATATATGTATGTATATGTAGTATATCAGTTGTGTTAGCCACCATAACACAAACTAGAAAAGGTTCAGTATGGGGTTAACCAGCCGTGTGTGAAATGAGTCCTAATATTATAAAATATTATAAAACACACTGCAACCGAACCACAGCAGCACTATAGCCCTGGGTCGAGCGAGGCTCTACGGGCCACCGCAGAGTGCCAGCGGAGCCCCCCGGGCTATGCTTACTCAGGGGGAGGCTCCACCCTCCACACCGATTCCTCTCATTTCGGAGGGACTTAAGGCTCGAATCTCCCGAGACGACACCATCGGGAAACTGATGGGGTCCTAGGTTCGTCCTAGAAGCTCCTGGCCTCCATTGCGGCCGGAGAAAGTATCCATAGCTCCGCGGTGCGAGAATTGGCCGAGCAAGTCGCCTGCCTTGGCTAGCCTCGCGTCCCCATATTGGAACGCTAGAGGCGGCTTGGCCATGGCAGCTGGCAATGGGCGCATCACTGAGCGCCTCCTTCTACTCCTGGCACCCCTGGTCGAGTCCCGGGCAGGGCTGCTGAGCGATCTCGCTCGCCCGCTCTAGCGAGACTCCCGGGGTGCACAGCACATTCCCCAGGGCCTATGAGCCCTGGAGTTCAAACTCAGTAAAATGGAATCCCTAAAGGCGGATTCCCTACTTCCCTAAACATGAGGCGAGGAAGAGCCAGAATATTTATCGATACCGGAAATTTCAATTGTTGTAAAGAACAAAACACGACTTTTCAGGAGAGCCAAAAAACGAAACACAAAAAAGTTTTTTTGCTTATACAGTAGAACCTCTATAAGTCGAACAAAAAAGAGAGACGACAAAAATTCGAGTTACAGAGTTTTCAACTTATGAAGAAGATCGACTTAGGATTGCGGAATTTGATTAATAAGTTTGAGGTTTATTCTTGTTCGAACAATAGAGGTAATAAATTCCAAATGATCAACTTGTAAAGTTTGTAAAATAAAACGTTGCTATGTTTGAGATGCAGAGGTAAAATTTAATTTTTCGTGTTATAGAGTGAAAATATGTACCAAAATGGCTTAGACTGGGACTCTGTAATTATTTCGACTAACAGAGGGTCAAGATTTCAAGTAATGGAGGTTTTGGTGTTTTTAATGGAAGGGAACAAATCTTGACTTATCGAGGTTCGACTTAACGAGGTTCTACTGTAACTTGTTTAAACAAAGCAATTTGTTATTGTTTTCAAAAAACACCTTTAACTATTTAATGGTGTTTCATTCATTTAAATAAACAAAATGGACCTTAAAATAACGAAAAAGTGTGTCCTTTACGACCACGAAAAATTGGTTGGTAAAAAATAAAAGGACTAATCTAAATCATAAATGAGTAGTACTTATCAATAAATCAAATATTATAATGGTAAAAGGTACAAAGAAACAAAATATGTTTAAGAAACTAAACTAAACTAGGAAGTTTTAATGTTGTATAAATCGTTCTATGAAAAATGATAAATACGACCTCATACATAATACAAATATGACTTTACGTCTCTTATAAGGAAAATAATTTTACAATTTATTCCAAATCCTAAAAAATACCTATTTGGCTGTTGAAAATCAGCGTCGTAAAAGCTTTATTTTTTTATAGAAATAATTTTTTTAAGTTATCCAACTATATACTTAGTCAGTTCATAAGTTCTGTCACATGTGTATAATTTAGACATATTTAATATTTATGTAACCATTTAAATATCAAAATGAACTTACTAATAAAACATAAGTTCTTATGGTACTAAAGTTTATTTTTATTTTCATGAAAAATTCGAAATTCAAATTCAATAAACTTTTTTTGTGTCCAGTATTCTAAATATTGGGATTTAAACTTTTATTAGATAATTTATTACACATAGAAGATAAAAAAATATAAAAACTATTAAAAAAAAGCACTCATAAAATTAATTTTAAAATCCAAAAATTTTTTACCGTACAGAAACTGTACTTGACAGAACTTATGATCTGACTAAGAAGAGATCGCGACGCTGATTTCGAATAAATATATAACTCATTTTCGTCGAAATGTTCTTGAAAACAATTGAAATTTCCGGTATCACCCCGGCCCTTTCCCTTTCCCTTTCCCTTTCCCTGGTCCCTTTCCCTTTCCCTTTCCCTTTCCCTTTCCCTTTCCCTTTCCCTTTCCCTTTCCCTTTCCCTTTCCCTTTCCCTTTCCCTTTCCCTTTCCCTTTCCCTTTCCCTTTCCCTTTCCCTTTCCCTTTCCCTTTCCCTTTCCCTTTCCCTTTCCCTTTCCCTTTCCCTTTCCCTTTCCCTTTCCCTTTCCCTTTCCCTTTCCCTTTCCCTTTCCCTTTCCCTTTCCCTTTCCCTTTCCCTTTCCCTTTCCCTTTCCCTTTCCCTTTCCCTTTCCCTTTCCCTTTCCCTTTCCCTTTCCCTTTCCCTTTCCCTTTCCCTTTCCCTTTCCCTTTCCCTTTCCCTTTCCCTTTCCCTTTCCCTTTCCCTTTCCCTTTCCCTTTCCCTTTCCCTTTCCCTTTCCCTTTCCCTTTCCCTTTCCCTTTCCCTTTCCCTTTCCCTTTCCCTTTCCCTTTCCCTTTCCCTTTCCCTTTCCCTTTCCCTTTCCCTTTCCCTTTCCCTTTCCCTTTCCCTTTCCCTTTCCCTTTCCCTTTCCCTTTCCCTTTCCCTTTCCCTTTCCCTTTCCCTTCCCCTTCCCTTTCCCCTTCCCCTTCCCCTTCCCCTTCCCCTTCCCCTTCCCCTTCCCCTTCCCCTTCCCCTTCCCCTTCCCCTTCCCCTTCCCCTTCCCCTTCCCCTTCCCCTTCCCCTTCCCCTTCCCCTTCCCCTTCCCCTTCCCCTTCCCCTTCCCCTTCCCCTTCCCCTTCCCCTTCCCTTTCCCTTTCCCCTTCCCCTTCCTCTTCCTCTTCCCCTTCTCTATCCCTTTCCCCTTCCACTTCCCCTCCCCCTTCCCTATCCCTTTCCCCTTCCCTTTCCCTTTTCCTTCCCTCCAACCTCCTCCCCTCCTACCCTTTCCCTACTCCTTCCCCTCCCCTCCCCCTTACCCTCCCCTAAACGTTTCCCTACCCCTTCCCATATCCTTTCCCCTTCCTCTTCTCCCACTCCTTCCACTATCCCTCCCTTTAACCTTTTCATACCCCTTCCCCTATCCCTTCTCCTACCCTTATCCTTCTTCTACCCCTATCTTTACCCCGTCCCCTTCTCCCACCTCCTCCCCTCTTCCCCTACCCTTCCCCTTCCCCTATCTCTTCCCCGTCCCCTTCTCCAACCCTTTCTGCTACCCCTTCTCCCTTCCCAACCCCTTCCCCTACCCCTTTCACAACCCCTTCCCCTAGCCTTTCCCCTCCCCAAAACCTTTCCCTACCCCTGCCCCTTCCCCGTCCCTTCTCCCACCCCTTCTGCTACCTCTTCCCCCCCTTCCCAACCCCTTCCTCTACCACTTCCTTTATCCCTTCCCTAGCCTTTCGTCTTCCCCTTTCCCTACCCTTACCCCTTTCTCCTTCCATTTCCGCTACCCTCACACAACCCATCCGCCTTCCCCTGCCACTCTTCCCTTACTCCTTTCCACATTTGCCCAAATTATTACAAATAAGAAAGTTGGACTATTATTTAAATATATTTTTATATGTGTGTTTGTTTTATTTGCTCTATTCCGTTCATCTATCCTTCCATATGACCAGCATATTCATATTCCACCACTCCTCCTTCCCCTTTCCAATACCCCTTCCCCTTCTACACCTACCCTTACCTCTTTCCATTCCATGCCCCTCCTGCCCCTCTTAAACCTTTTTTTAACCCTTCCTCTACCCCTCCCTCCCCTATTCCTCTCCTACCTCTCCCCTACCCCTACCTCTCCCTTTCCCCTACCATTACTTTTCCCCTACCCCTTCTTCCCCTTCCCGTACCTCTTACCCTACCCCTACCCCTTTCCCCTACCATTTTTCCTATCCCTCCCGCAACTCTTCCCCCTTCCCTTACTCCTGTCCATATTTGCCCAAATTAATACAAATAAGAAAGTTGAACTAAAATTGAAATAAATTTTTATATGTGTGTTTGTTTTATTCGCCCCATTCCGTTCATCTATCCATCCATTTGATCAGAATATTCATATTCCTCAATTCCTCCTTCTTCCTTCCCCTACCCCTACCTTCTTCCGTTACTCATACCCTTTCCCCCTACTCCATTCTCTAGGCCGCCTTCCCTTATTATCCTTCACCCTACCTTTTTCTATTTCCTAA